>JAVGWX010000018.1:4773816-5068816 GCA_036924085.1 Ariolimax columbianus | reverse complement strand
CTGTATTGATTGTGTGTATGCTGTATTGACATTGTACCGCTTTTTGTGTATGCTAAATTCTCCTAGACAGTAGTCAAATCGTCATTTATTTTTCTATATAATCTCCTGCAACGTTTATGCACTTATCCCAGCGTTAAAGTAATGCTTGAAACGTTTCAGTGAACGTGGATTTGTCTGAACCAATCCAGGACAGCCTGTTTCACTTAACTTAACTTAACTTAACTTAACGTCTTTATACTGGTTTAGAAGACCCTGCAGAGTCTGTATACAACCAGTCACATTTACATCACCTTGCTCTAAAAGCTATGCGCATCCAGTTTATTCTTAAATGCATTAACTGTCCCTGCCTCCACTATCTCCCCTGGCAATGCATTCCAAACAGACACCACTCTCTGACTAAAAAAATATTTCCTAATATCTAACCTGGACCTCTCTTTAGTCAGCTTGTAGCTATGCCCTCGTGTTATTGTGGGTGGCTGTATTTTAAAAAACTTGTTATAGTCTAATTTATCGATTCGTCATCAGTGCTGAAATGCTGACCTTCCACGTATTCTTCTACTGCTTGGATGTTCGTTTCGATTCAGAGTATAATCATGCGCCCAGGTTTTGTCAAATGTATTGAAGCGACGCAAAAAGGAATGCCCTTCTGTGTCAAAGCGTTCCTTCAATTCAGTGCAGGCTTGAACTCTTCTCTGCTGGTCAAAAGCTGTCTTGGCACCTAAAGTTCACTAACCTTGCGAAAATACAAATGTTCGTTAATAATAGTATTCACCGTACCCAGAGAAAGATTTGCCTGTTGCGCAATTTTGCGAGAGCTTATGCGTCGATTTCCCAGGACAAGGCGTTCCACAATCTGGATAATCACAGGAATGACTGTGGTGGGTTGAGAGCTTCCACGGCCGGGATAATCACTCACGGATGTACGGCCTTCTTTAAAACGTTTACACCATTCAAATGTCTAACTGTGGATGAATGTCTCATCGCCGTATTGTTATTGCAGGATTATGTAAATTTCCGTAGATTTCACGCCTTCTTTCACAAGAAACTTCATCACAACACACTGTTCCATGCAATCACTAACAGTGCTGTCAGCCATTTTTATTTATCTGGCTTAACTCGAGTGGGCCACCTAGCAGTATTAGGACACTTTTCCCCATAACTATTGAAAGTGGTTCCAGCAAGCTATAATTTATGTAGGTAGACCTAGAACAAAAAGTCCAGGTTTGATTTGAACGCCCCACGTGTATTGACCTTGTTCTGCGATGTCATCAGCTATAACGCCAATGTGCTATTTTCCAGGCGAGAACCACCGAAGGGAACCTGGAACAAATCACCATCGTTAACTTCTTGATTACAATCAATGTGAGCCTGGCATTAACAGCTCTCTGCATAGCGTGTCCCCGTTATCAGATTTGGTTAGACAAATTACTCCAAACACAAAATCATGGCCGCCTTCTTTGGCATTAGCATAAGCATTTCATTAACTCGGTTATTCTGTTATTTCTAAGGACCGAATTTTTCCACTAGGTGGTTAATTCTTTGGGGTGGTTATTCCGATTGGGCGGTTATTTCTTATAGAACAGATAATACTAGACGACGGATATTTCTAGAGGTGGCTATTTATAGAAAGTGGTTATTTCTGAAACCAAAGGGAATTACAGTGATGGCTAACTGAAGAGATGAATGGTTTAACAAAAACGATTAATGTTTAGAGACCGGCTATTTCTAGTGGGCGAATATTTCTAATGGGCAACTATTTCTTGTGAGCAACTACTTCTAATGGGCAACTACTTCGTCTAATGGACAAATATTTTTAATGGACAACTATTTCTAATGGGCAACTATTTCTGATGGACAACTACTTTTAATGGGTAACTATAGCTAATGAGAGCAACTGATTTTAATGGACATATATTTCCAATTGGTAACTACTTCTAATGGGCAACTATTTGTAATGGGCAACTACTTCCAATGGGCAACTACTTTTAATGGACAACTACTTCTAATGGGCAACTATTTCTAATGGTGTCGAAAAATAATTAAATTCCTACACAATAAAACACCTATCTTGCCCAAGAACTAGAAAGTGGCAGAATGTAAAATTAAAGAAATACTCTACCACGGATAGCCTTCAGCTACCTGGCAGGAAGCATACATCTGCATGTTTGATTCTCAGAATTCCAATATTGCAAGCAATTTGTATTGGTTGGTTATTTTAACGAGGCTAGTCTTTCTATGTTTCTATATTTCTATGTTTATAAATTTCTATGTTTCTATATTTCTATGTTTATTTGTTTATACAGTCAGTATCGTATCAGTGCGTTGTGCTAGCGTTGTTGTTGTTGTTGCTGTTGTTGTTGTTGTTTGCGAATGGCTATAATTAGCAGGTTACTCTTTAGTGCCCCCTGAAAAGGACGATAAGTGACGGGTTGCGGTAGCTTTCCTCACATCCCGAGCGTGCTGATGAAGGTGGTTGTGCTATGCTTTGCTTCATCTACGTGACGCTCACTACTACGGAGATCACGTTGATCTCTCACCTCGTTAGCCAAGCTTCCATGAAAATAGCCCGTTTCCAGAGAAGGCTATTAGGAAGCCGAGGTGAGGGTCTTGGCAAGTATATTTTGCCTGACCCTGACTAACATTTCTGATCAGTATATTTTGCCTGACCCTGACTAATATATCTGATCAGTATATTTTGCCTGACCCTGACTACCATATCTGATCAGTATATTTTTCCTGACCCTGACTAACATATCTGATCAGTATGTTTTGCCTGACCCTGGCTAACATTTCTGATCAGTATATTTTGCCTGACCCTGACTAACATATCTTATCAGTGTATTTTGCCTGACCCTGACTAACATATCTGATCAGTATATTTTGCCTGATTCTGACTACTAACATATCAGATCAGTATATTTTGCCTGACCCTTACTAACATATCTGATCAGTATATTTTGCCTGAGCCTGACTAACATATCTGATCAGTATATTTTGCCTGACCCTGACTAACATATCTGATCAGTATATTTTGCCTGACCAGACGTTAGTCGTCCTCCCTATTGTGCTAGGGCAATTCAGTAAGTAGATCACGCTGCGATATTGTATAGTTAAAAAATGTAGTTGGTAGTTTTTAAAGTTGTCATTAGGTGGCAGAAACATTTAGGTTTGTGATTATTGCAGGCAGTAGACGTCCCACAGAGAATATGTTGCAAAAATGGGAATGTGTGGCTATTATATCAAGTCTGGGATCAAGATGCTGCAGCGGTCAGCGACCCATAGCCGACTGCTAGCGTCAGGGCCAGCGAACCAGAGCTGCCAGGACCCTTCTACACCTTCACGTAGTGATCCTGGATAACATGCTGCAGCAGGGCAGACTGGCTAAGGAGAAGAGATCGAAGAGGGTATGCTAACCCGGTACTAAAAAAATGGTTGCTGAAGTCGGATGTGTTGGGTCGAAAGGTGCAAATATCGCATCTAAGCTGTAAACTACGACACAACGCATTCCGTTCTGTGGACTAAATTCTGCTACTTAAGCCCTTTCAGGGTTTGGTAGCGGGAGATTGAGAACGAACTAAGCCAAGCCAAGAACAGTCTGCTATTGTGCGTTTGTTGTTTTTTTTATTTTTATTTATGAGAAAACGACATTCTGAAAAAAAGATATTCATATGGGAATCTTTCCTGTTTACGATGAGAAGTGGTGGTCACGGAAAGAGGTACATAACTCGGTCGATACATTATTATGCTAAAAAATTGCTGATCAAGCATCTGTACGGCGGGTGGGGGAGAAGATTCGAGCTGACAGACGAGTAACACATAGTGTAGCATAGTTTAGCCTGCAGCATAATGCATGATCCCGTCTTGGTGGGAGACGTTTCGCAAATTACGAAGAGGTTGAATGGGAAATGCAAATCTAACCGAGACAGCAGACTCAAAACGTCTATGCTGCAGGCTCTGCTGCACTGGTAAAACGATAGCATCAGCGTATCATTGTTCGTGAACATTATTTTGGTGAACATTATTTTGAAACATAAACGACAATGTTTACCCAATGCAAAATAATCATGTTTAATTTCATTTTTCTAAGCAGCCAGTTGTGATCTATTTACTGACTTGATCCCGTATGTGCAACTTTCTGCAATCATTATGTCATACATAAACGTTGACTGCGATATGACAGCTTACATACTCTGCCAACCCCCAGATCGATGCTCCTTTACTTATGGCAGGCTCTTTCTAAGTGAGTATGGGTGGGATTGACATAGACACCTTGACCTTCGGGGTTGAGTGGTCAGATCAGGTCAGGTCAGGTCATCACGTAACCGGTGAGGTCGTTGGGGCACACATGAAGACATTTTCACAACACCACGCCATCCTTCTCTGTCAGATGCCGCTGCCTCTGCCTCTTCTGGTCGGAGATTGGTCCATTATATTATGTTGTCCTCCCATCTCTTTTTGGGACGGCCTCTTCGTCGTCTGCCTTGCACCTTTCCGTGGAGGATTGCATTTTCAAGACCATTTGACCTCGATATGTGACCGTACCAAGCGAGTTTCCCTCTTTTGGCAGTTGCCAAGAGGTCTTCAAAAGGCCCTATTGCTGTTGTAATTCTTTCTCGTATTTCCTCATTTGTAACTCGATCTTTGTACGTGACGTTTAAAAGTCTTCGGAAACATCTCATCTCCAAGGCCTATATCCTTCGTTGAAGGTCACCTGTAACTGCGCATGTGTCACAAGCAAAGAGGAATATTGACAGGACCAGTGTACGCATTAATCTGATTTTCGTGCATAGTGGAGGCAAAAACAGAACCAACACCCTTGACTAGGTGAAAGGCAATTTTATAAGAGAATCAGCGGCTAATAAACAAATAATGCTGTGTGATTGACATCCGGGGTTCGAGGCTCGCATGACTGTCTGTAGTGAAAGCCCACCGGAAGCTATTAGCTGGAAATCGGATGACGACGATCGCTAAACATAATAGCTGGACTGGATTTTGGAACATGAGAAAAATTGGCTGTTGCATCATATGAATGATGAGCACGCACCGAGTGAAGAGGAGGGTGTGTGCTGCTACATTGATTGGCTCAATCAGATGTGCTGGTTGTTGGCTGTTTCGACAGCAAGCAGTGATGATGTCGTTGATGCTGTTGTTGGTGTTGTTGTTGATGTTATTGTTGATGTTGTTGTTGGTATTGACGTTGTTGTTGATGCTGTTGTTGATGGCGTTGTTAATGTTGTTGCTGATGTTGTTGATGTTGTTGTTGTTGGTGTTGACGTTGCTGTTGTGGTTGTTGTTGATGCTATTGTTGATGTTTATGTTGCTGTTGTTGTTGTTGATGGTGTTGGTGTTGTTGGTGTTAATGATGATGATTTTGCTGCTGTACATCGAATCTACTCGAGTTGGGTTAATTAAACTTCTGAACACGTTACTTTGACAACTGGTAGCAGTTGTTTTTCTTACGATCATGTATACTTAAATGGTGGACACGATCATCCAGGCTTTAGTGCAATGCGAGGCTCTTCAGTAAACTGTCAAGTCTCGGGTTCATGCTTTCGATCCTTAGCTCGTTTACTAGACTGATGTAGTACTGCCTGTTTCCAATATCACGAAAGAGAACATGAGAAAGTGTCTGGATCTGTACGTTTCATTTGGCCCTTCCTATAGATATATAGACAGAGAGAGAGAGAGAGAGAGAGGGAGAGAGAGAGAGGGAGAGACCGAGAGAGAGAGTGAAGTTATAGAACAGAACATGTATAACATATATAGACATAAAGAGAGAGAGAGACAGAGAGAGAGACCGAGAGAGAGAGAGAGAGAGGTTATAGAACAGAGCATGTATAACGTTTATATGCATAACGAGAGACAGACAGAGAGAGAGACCGAGAGAGTGAGAGAACAGAACATGTATAACATATATAGACATAAAGAGAGAGAGATAGAGAGAGGTTATATAACAGAACATGTATAACATATATAGACATAAAGAGAGTGAGAGAGACAGAGAGAGAGACCGAGATAGAGAGAAACGTTATAGAACAGAACATGTATAACATATATAGACATAAAGAGAGTGAGACCGAGAGAGAGAGACAGAGGGAGAGAGAGACCGAGAGAGAGAGGTTATAAAACAAAACATGTATAACATATATAGACATAAAGGGAGAGAGAAGAGAGAGAGAGAGAGAGAGAGAGAGAGAGACAGAAGGTGGGTCACAGATTCAAGGGTAAGTAGACTAAGACCTTACATTCCTCTTAATCAATTCCACGACCTATCAAGATTATTGATGTCTTTTTGTGTCTTCCTAATAGCTCCTCTCTTCACTTGGACTTGCCGCAAGTCATTAAGTGCAGTCAAGAGTGTTCAGGGTAAACTACAATTCAAGTGAAATGTGCTTTCATATAATAGACTACCGTTGGTAAGATGTGTTGAAGACGTCATTTGACTGTGCCGGGTGTTTGTTGTTTGTGTGGGGATGAGCAGTTCCCTTATTGCTGCATTGTCTTCCTTCATTGCGAGGCGGGTACAGATTTACAGCTCGGAAAAGTAAAGTCTGATGTTACTGGGGAATAGACCCAGTGCATCTGTGGCGAGAAGCAAGCGATGTAACCATTTTGTTGCTCAGTTGGCATAGGACAGAAAAGTAAACATTGCAATAGACGAACAAACTATTTGTAGAATAAGCTAAACCATAACACGTTGTTGATATTTAGATCGTAGGGACAGATTGAGGGCAGAAAATACAATATGATTCCCGAGTGATAGACGGGCAGGACCACTGTAACATTCCAAGCATCTAAATGCCATATAAAAGTGTTAAGTGTGTTGGCATCTCAAGTTAAAGGAAAAAGTACAGTGGAAATTCAGTAGAATTAACCGCTGGTTGGAAATTGAGTTTTTGAAGTCTCCTAAGCCGCAGCCAGTGAGAGATGGGGTAGCCTGTGCCCTTCCTTCCTGTTTTTGTTTTTACTTTCCCCAACTCATGCGTCAGGTATCCATTTACAGCTGGGTTGACTGGAGAAGCGGTTCTCGATTAAAATCACGACCAGGATTTGTTAACTCTCCGAACGCGATTCGAACTGTTACCACAGAAAATAGCCAATTGCTTGCTAGAACTGAGCTAACACGTTCCCATCCCCCGATACCGTCTCAAGGTACCGGATTCAATTCTTGGGCTCAAACCGGCCCAGTCTACCCACCTGTAAATGAGCACCCGACTTATTGTTAGCAAAAGAAAGACACCGATAAAAAAACTAAAAACAAAATGTTTGGATCGCATACAAATATGGAAACCTTTGTACATTTTCTATGGTCTGCTTTTCTACTCTAATATCCAGTCCTTTGGGTCTGTTTAACTATGAGCATAGTTTTTCTTTGCTGGCATTAATCTTCATACAAAATACCCTGGCTGATCTTGGGGAACCACTTTTGTAATGAATTTTCTTTTCCATCTATGGTGACCTGGCCAGCAGCAAATTTGAGGCCATGTGTTCTTTCTTGTTATAGCTTAACAACCATGTTTTATTTTCTGTTCACTTCTTCCATCGTCACCTCAGAATAAGCATTAAATAAACGTGGGATTATAAGCATTCCTGCCTTTTCTGATTGTAACTATACTTATTTCCCCATTGAGTGCTTTATTAACCGTTTGAATAACTTCTAGGTTTTGTTTTAATTTTATTATTGCTCCATTCACCCATAGCCGTTCCAAAACATAACCAATTTGTTCTAATAATTCTTCGCAGTTAATCATTTTCGCTGCATGATACCGGAACGTTGCAGCTGTGGGATTCGGAAACTACACTGATTTTCGTTAAAACAAAATTAACGTGAAAGAGAAGAAAAAAAATACGCCCAATAGGGGACTTGAACCCCTGACCCTCAGATTAAAAGTCTGATGCTCTACCGACTGAGCTAACCGGGCCTGTCCATGAAATGACTGCAAAATGAAAGTTGTTCGCGGGGCGCTTTTCGCTATCTTAATAGTCAACTTATATTTTGTTTATCTGACTTTGAAGGCGAAGGTACGCGTTTTCAACCACAGACAAGTCTGCTTCTACTTGGTTATATCAGAACTCATAGCCAGAGTGTGGATATGTCTGTGTGAGTATTTTTCATTTGTCAGAGCTGAATATATTTCGGACACGTACCGCCAGAACTTTGTACGGTTTTAATCTTTAATTCTGTGAAATGTTACATGTTCACCGGCAGGCCACGCCCAGTCCGACAGTCAGGGGCGTGGCTGAAGATTTTTTGTAATGTCGCGGAAACCACATCCTTGTGTTGTTGGTGGTTGTTCCCCAAAGACATCATGCAGTGTCTGCCAATCTCTTCATCTGCTCATGTGCGTTGCTGATCATATTTTGTTTCTCTATGCTGTTTATTGTACAGGTCTTTCTCATTCTGATTTGCTACAGCTGCAGTGCTTATGTGCCAGCTATCTGTAAAAGTTATCATTAAGTTTCTCCGTGTCTCATCGGACGCCTCTGCTTAGTGTATATTTCCCGAGACGGTGCTAGTATTTCAATTCCGGTTTTGCGTCTGATCAAAAATGCCTTCTTCTTTGTTCTTTCCTTCATCTGATTTGTAGTTGCTGTTGTTATTCGTGCTTGACTTGTTTCCGTTCTCTTTCCAAATATTTGTGGTATCTTTTGCAGTGCTCTTTTCTATCATGTATTTCTTCTATATGTACAACATGATTCGTATTTGATACCGTGTCTTTAAATGTATCGTGTCTGTCCTTAACTTAATGTCTTTATACTGGTTTAGAAGACTATGCAGATTCTGTATACAACCAGTTTTATTTACATTTCCTTGCTCCTAAAGCTTTGCGCATCCAATATATTTTTTAATGCAGTAATTGTCCCTGTCTCCACTACTTCCAGTGGCGATGCATTCCAAGCATTCACCACTCTTTGACTAAAGAAATATTTCCTAATATCTAACCTGGACCTTTATTTAGTTAATTTGTAGATATGCCACCTTGTTCTTGTAGGTGGCTGTATTTTGAGAAAGAAAACTTGTTAGTCTAATTTATTCTTTCCTTTGATTATCTTACAAACCTGTAGTAAGTCCCCTCAAATTCTTCTCTTTTCTAGACACTGTAGTCCGGTTTATCACGAGCTCCTGGTCAATCGATGGGAAGTAAATGTATTGACTATTGTAAATCATAGTTTGGTCTGTTCTACTGTCACTGCACTCGGAGTTATTCCATAGCTACTCAGTCCTCATTAGCAAATAGCGAAGAATCTGGATACTATTGGTTACAATAGCGCGCTGGTTGTACATACTCTATCCTCTCAGACCCAACAAGGTAGTTGGTAGTTTTTGAAGAAGTCATTAGGTGGCAGAAGCATTTAGGTTTGTGATTATTGTAGGCAGTAGACGTCCCACAGAGAATATGTTGCAAAAATGGGAATGTGTGGCTATTATATCAAGTCTGAGATCAAGATGCTGCAGCTGTCAGCGACCCATAGCTGACTGCTAGCGTCAGGGCCAGCGAACCAGAGCTGCCAAGACCCTTCTACACCTCCACGCGGTGATCCTGGATAACAGGCTGCAGCAGGGCAGACTGGCTAAGGAGAAGGGATCGAAGAGGGAATGATAACCTGGTACTAAAAAAATGCTTGCTGAAGTTGGATGTGTTGGACCGAAAGGTACAAATATCGCAGCCAAGCTGTAAACTACAACACAACGAATTCCGTTTTCTGGAATACATTCTGCTACTAACCATTTCAGGGTTTGGTAGTGGGAGATTGAGAACGAACGAACGAACGAACGAACGAACGAACGAACGAACGAACGAACGAACGAACGAACGAACGAACGAACGAACGAACGAACGAACGAACGAACGAACGAACGAACGAACGAACGAACGAACGAACGAACGAACGAACGAACGAACGAACGAACGAACGAACGAACGAACGAACGAACGAACGAACGAACGAACGAACGAACGAACGAACGAACGAACGAACGAACGAACGAACGAACGAACGAACGAACGAACGAACGAACGAACGAACGAACGAACGAACGAACGAACGAACGAACGAACGAACGAACGAACGAACGAACGAACGAACGAACGAACGAACGAACGAACGAACGAACGAACGAACGAACGAACGAACGAACGAACGAACGAACGAACGAACGAACGAACGAACGAACGAACGAACGAACGAACGAACGAACGAACGAACGAACGAACGAACGAACGAACGAACGAACGAACGAACGAACGAACGAACGAACGAACGAACGAACGAACGAACGAACGAACGAACGAACGAACGAACGAACGAACGAACGAACGAACGAACGAACGAACGAACGAACGAACGAACGAACGAACGAACGAACGAACGAACGAACGAACGAACGAACGAACGAACGAACGAACGAACGAACGAACGAACGAACGAACGAACGAACGAACGAACGAACGAACGAACGAACGAACGAACGAACGAACGAACGAACGAACGAACGAACGAACGAACGAACGAACGAACGAACGAACGAACGAACGAACGAACGAACGAACGAACGAACGAACGAACGAACGAACGAACGAACGAACGAACGAACGAACGAACGAACGAACGAACGAACGAACGAACGAACGAACGAACGAACGAACGAACGAACGAACGAACGAACGAACGAACGAACGAACGAACGAACGAACGAACGAACGAACGAACGAACGAACGAACGAACGAACGAACGAACGAACGAACGAACGAACGAACGAACGAACGAACGAACGAACGAACGAACGAACGAACGAACGAACGAACGAACGAACGAACGAACGAACGAACGAACGAACGAACGAACGAACGAACGAACGAACGAACGAACGAACGAACGAACGAACGAACGAACGAACGAACGAACGAACGAACGAACGAACGAACGAACGAACGAACGAACGAACGAACGAACGAACGAACGAACGAACGAACGAACGAACGAACGAACGAACGAACGAACGAACGAACGAACGAACGAACGAACGAACGAACGAACGAACGAACGAACGAACGAACGAACGAACGAACGAACGAACGAACGAACGAACGAACGAACGAACGAACGAACGAACGAACGAACGAACGAAGAAGAAGAAGAAGACCCAACACGCCTTCTGCTAGACCCACGATTCTTTACAAAATGTGATTGGAAGTTTATCGACTGTATTATAAACATGCAAGAAACAATGACTGATCGACTTCAGAATGTCTGTCCTATTGATGTATAAAGAACTCACTTTGATGTCATGACCTCAGCTCGTTCCTTATCGTGAACTCCATCATGCGCAGGCCATTAGATTGACACAAACTGTTACCATGGAGATCAATGGGTTCATCGCTGGAGCTACGGAGTTCGTGCTTTATGCGATGCTCTCGACAGATAGGGTACCCACCTGCCGAGAGAGACCGAGCTCAAATGGGGAAGAAACCTGAGGCAATGAAGTCGAGCCTCCGCTTAATAAATTTGTTTTTCAAACTGCTACTAAAGGCTTCAGGTCCATCTATGCTTACTGAAGCAATGACTGAGAGAACGTTTCGATGAATGCCCACGTTAAGCTGAAGTAACCGCCCTGAACTCCATCCTTCTACTGAAAGTTGTTGTCATGGATGCACCATTCTGTTCGATTGCAAGCCTACATCTCACTCTAGCAGAAAAGCCGCATCCCGATTTCTCAGCGCGCATCGCCAATTATTATGTGTATCCAGCATCCTCATAACGAGTATTATCACTTATCAACTTGAATACCTTGAGAGTTATTTTCCTATCTGCACCAGATAACGCAATCCGTGACAGGGTGGTTAGGATTAAGATGTAGTTTATCATTCCAACACCAGTCTGTATTATCCGTGAAGCCCAAACATGTGTCGGACCTTCACAAAGGGGGAATCCTTTGTGTTTCTAAGGCCAGTCGAACTCATTCTGGATAGCTTTCACACTGTGTCCTCTTCAATGTTAGAATACCTTGCCCATGAATGACTAATATAGCTTACATGGCAACTGAAGCAGATATCCCCTTGTGCTCCCATGGCCAGTCGAACTCATTCTGGATAGCTTTCACACTGTGACTTCTTCAATGTTAGAATACCTTGCCAATGAATGACTGCTGACATGTTAGCTCAAACAGATAAGACATCCAATCGTGTACCAGGCATCATTCATAATTATCTCATTAAAATGTTTGACTCCTATTGCTACTGTCAACTGATAGGATTTACATGGATGAGGAATATAGGCCGCTTACAAATGCAGGTGCAACGCACTAAACAGTCCAGGCCTATCTAAGATCGAAAAAAACCAAAGAAAGACCTACGTGTTACCGAGGATTTCAACTCATGTCCTCGCGGCCAGCAGCTCTTCTGTAGGTAAACAATACATAAAAATAGGCCATACTACAATTGATTGTGTTTCGTCTTATTTCAGAACATCCCAATCTTCATTATGACACTTCGGGCCCAAAATGGTAGATCTCTGACTTATCCCCCCGCCCCCCTTCTCCCTTTTCCGTCGCCAGGTGTTTCCCATATCACCGCGTCACATTATATCTAAATAAGTGCTTGGATTCTGTCTGTAGTGCTGTAGCTGTTCCGGATATTGTCTGGTAGAACAGGTCAGGTCAGGTCAGGTCATCCCGTAACCGGCGAGGTTGTTGCTGCACACACGAAGACATCCTCACAACACCATGCCACCCTTCTCTGTCAGGGGCCGGATATATGGATATATAACAAATAAATACAAGCCTAGAAAACATAGGTTCGGTAAGAAAAGACACAAGAATAATAAGTAGTCTATACTGGAACAAAAATGTCTCTGCAAGGTCTGGCTGGCAAGATTTACTTACCATATGTAGTGGATAGGACTTGCGTAAGATCTGGCAGGATTTCCTTTCCATATAGAGTGAGTATGACCTATGTAAGGTTTGGTAATACTTACTCCCAATATAGAAAGATTAAGACCTATATAAGGTTTGGTAATACTTACTCCCAATATAGAAAGATTAAGACCTATATAAGGTTTGGTAATACTTACTCCCCATATAGAATGATTAAGACCTATGTAATGTTTGGTGATACTTATTCCCCATTTAGAGGGAGTAGGACCTATGTAATGTTTGGTAATACTTACTCCCCATATAGAGTGAGTAGGACCTATGTAAGGTTTGGTAATACTTTCTCCGCATATATAGTGAGTAGGACCTATGTACGGTTTGGTAATACTTACTATCCATATAGAGTAAGTAGGACCTATGTAATCTTCCAAACATGTAGTAATTAGCGACAAAAAATGATGTGTATGATGCTGGCTCCCTCATCATGTGGAACATTTACAACTGAAACCACCAATGCTGGGGTTCAAATACAGACTTCCTGTAAATGAACCAGCTGAAGTGGTCCTATTCTTCACAAGAAGCAAAAGGACGATCTTCGTTTCATATTTATTTTTGGCAGAAGAAAATCCGCTTGTGACTTGCCAGAATATATTCAGTAGATTGTTAACTTCAATTTTGCCTGATCAGCAGCCGTTAAGCCTATTCTTTTCGATTTCCAACTGACAAGGGACTTTTAACATGCACGCCCCTGAATACGGGTGTCTGATCTCACTACTCAGAGATCAGGGACAATTTCACCGGATGATCCACGTGAATAAATTCCGAGCATCTCATTGAACGTTTATTAATGTTGTAGGCTCGATTTGAATACGAGTGAAATTTAAGACTTCACTTGACATGATAACTGAAGAGGTGAGACTATGACCAACATCTGGTCAAAAACAAAATACTAATCAGACATGTTAGTCAGGGTGAGGTAAAATATACTGGTCGGACATGTTAGTCAGGGTCAGGTAAAATATACTGGTCGGGCATGTTATTCAGGGTCAGGTAAAATATACTGGTCAGACATGTTAGTCAGGGTCAGGTAAAATATACTTGTCTGGTATGTTAGTCAGGGTCAGGTAAAATATACTGGTCGGACATGTTAGTCAGGGTCAGGTAAAATATACTTGTCGGACATGTTAGTCAGGGTCAGATAAAATATACTTGTCGGACATGTTAGTCAGGGTCAGGTAAAATATACTGGTCGGACATGTTAGTCAGGATCAGGTAAAATATACTTGACGGGACATTTTAGTCAGGGTCAGGTAAAATATACTTGTCGGCATGTTAGTCAGGGTTAGGCTGGTCAAGACCCCTACTTCGACGTCGACGTTGTCATCACAGGAAACGGGCTGTTCTTCTTGGCAGTCTTGCTAACGAGGTGGGGAATCGACGTGATCTCCGTAGTAGTGATCGACACTCAGATGAAACCAAGCATAGAAACTTGACAGGGAAATAGGATGATCTTCTTCTTCTTCTTCTTCTTCGTACGCAGTCAGACAGTAACCATTATTTTTTCGAAAAAAGCGGCGGTCATCCTGAGGCTGTCGCCACTGCCATAGAGCTTGTCTTGCAGTTCCGCTGGTGATGGCCACATCTGCTCTCTCTGATCCTCGTATGTCGGGCAGTTCTGCAGCAGATGTTCAGCGGTCATTTTACCAGTACCGCACGGGCATTCGTCGGTACCACCTATCTTCAATTTATTGAATAGGTGGTACCTCAGTCTATTGTGGCCAGTGCGAAGTCTGAAGACAACGACCTGCTCTTTTCGGTTCAACTGGTAATAGGCATCGTTTTTGGTGTAACCAGTATGTTCGGTTTCCCATTTGGTCATGTATCTGGCTTTGATAAGCCGTTTTGACTCTTCGTACGTCATACTAGTATCTGTTTGTGGTAGTCTTGCACCTTCTTTTGCCAGTCTGTCTGCCTCCTCGTTGCCTTGGATGTTGCAGTGTGATGGGACCCACTGTACCACTACCCTTTTTGGTGCGGACTGCTGGCACAGTTTGCAGAGTGCTGCTCTTAAGTCATTAAGATCAGTGTTTTTCTGGCTTTTTAGCGCTGTGACTACAGCGAGAGCATCTGTAAGCAGGACTATATGGCTTTCATTTTCATTGTGTGTCACCATTTCTTCCACTGCCGCCCTCAGTGCCTCTGCCTCCGCTCTGAAATTGCTTGTGTACTTACCAGTAGCGAATGACAGTGTTATTTGTTTGCCATTTGGTAGGTTCAGGAATGCTCCTGCCCCTCCGTTCTGTGTATTGTATGTTACAGAACCGTCGGTGTATGCATGGGTCCAGTCCATGCTTGGGTAGCTTTTCGATATGAAGCTTAGGGTAGTATCTCTCCTTTCTTTTTCAGTCTGGCAGTTTTTGTTTCCAAAATGGGATGATCAACACCCCCGTCTTTAGCGAAGAAGACAACTACTATGGTTTAACTAGAGAAGGCCAAGTCTCCAACAAAGAAGACAACTACTATGGTTTAACTAGAGAAGGCCAAGTCTCCAACAAAGAAGACTACTATGGTTTAACTAGAGAAGGGCAAGTCTCCAACAAAGAAGACAACTACTATGGTTTAACTAGAGAAGGCCAAGTCTCCAAATTCAGACTGAGAACTGGACATAATAAACTCAAGGGTCGTTGCTACAACAACATTAAAATTAGCACATGTGACAGGTGTTCATGTTGGGTGCATACTTTGACAATAGAACACATCCTCCAAACTTGCACACCCAAACAGGAAGAAAAAAAACAATACGGCCTTCGCAAGAGAAATGCGAGATAAAAGATGTACATAGAACAATTAACCTTACAAACAGGTGTGTGCTTTGTTATAGGAACTGGGATTTTGATATGAGGATGAACGAAAAAGAAGACGAAGAAGACAACAAGAATACAAAGAGAAAAAAGTGTATACTTACCATCGTTACTAACATCAACAAAAACCGACAAGTGCGTTGGTGTCATAGTTTCAGTGAATATACACTTTCGATAATTTCTCGATAGAACCACAAAGATGGCGCATGACAGGCCACGAGTCTAACTTGGATCTCGTGTTTTAATCTATTATGAATAGCGTTAAGCCACGGATTTGTCTTTAGTTTACACTAGTAGAAGACTTACTGTTTACTGAAACCTGTTGAGGTTTTCCATTTGTATTAGTTAGTTCGTTCATGGTGTGGTGTTTCCCACTTCGGTTATACTGGCATAATCATTGGCTACTTGAAAGAGTATTTTGGCTACCCCGTGTCGTATTTCCACGGTCCAGTGCACAAGGCTGAATTTCACTAGGCTAGTGCCCATCGCCCCGTTTGATGACAGTGCTGATTTTCGTGTGGATAGAAAAATACAGATGGGTTAATAATTGGTTTTCACATCACCCAGGAGAGATTGGGTCCTGCCCAGTTAGCAACATGCCCAAGACACATCACCCAGGAGAGATTGGGTCCTGCCCAGTTAGCAACATGCCCAAGACACATCACCCAGGAGAGATTGGGTCCTGCCCAGTTAGCAACATGCCCAAGACACATCACCCAGGAGAGATTGGGTCCTGTCAAATTAGCAACATGCCCATAACACATTGCTCACACGCTGAGTGATACATTTAATCCTCATGGCCCCAGTCCCAAGGCAGCGGAGTACATGGTTCCTCTCAAGTAGTCCAAAGGCATTTCAGTCGACACACATGAAATCACAAAGCGCCAAGGCTTTATCCCCAGATGTTGGACGTTTAATGAGAATTGTAACTTGAAGTGTCTTTTTTTTACTGCAGAACGTGCTATGATAGTGGTTGATCGATAAAACGGCCATTGATGATTAAGCGTTCATTGTTATTATTAGTATCATTATTATTATTTGTATTACTATTATTTCTGGAGAAAACTGAAAGCACATTGCAATTAAACTGAATTCTACAATTTAGTACTGCTGAAAGAATTTGGATACATTTGCAAGATCTGCAGAATAGAAAAAGTGCGTATAGGGAACATTTACCATTCCTGGACAGGCTGTATAGTATTAGAAATATTCTAAAGCTAGACATATATTTTTGTTTCAATGTGTCTACTCAAGTTGAAGTCTGCAAGGGAAATGGCGAAGATATAACATGAAATTGTTAAAATAGATTTGACAAATTTAACTATCAATACGGCATTATCCCACCGCTGGCTAGTGTGTCGGGGTGGGTATTTGTGTTACAAGGCGTGAAATAAGGTAGCTTGGCCAGTAGTATCTTCGTAGTGTCCTGGTTAGTTTTGATTTTATCCCCGATTAAGGGAACGGCGTGGGCTAGTAATTAAGTGACACGGCTCACAACCGAAGGTGCTGGATTCGATCCCCATCATAGCACCGGCCGTTACCCCGGGGAAGCAAACCCTTAGAAAATGTAGGAGGAAGTAGACCCTTCCATAATATGAATGCTTAAGTCGGATGCACTGCGCAGACATGTGCAAAAGAAACCTACAGTGCAACGCACACCGCCTTGGGGAATAGATAAATAAGGCGAACGCAAAAAACAAAAAAAATCTCCGATGAAATGATACCCGACGTCCCTACCTGGGTTTGACCTCGCGTCCTTCTCACTGGAATGCCGATTCTACTTACCAATATGCCATCCGCTTTTTGGGGGTCAAGAATGTGTTTTATGTTTTTAAAACAATGAAATACCAGGCAGCAAACTGGAACTGTTCAACTTGGTAGCAAACAAATACATTTCTACCGACAATTATAACTTGGTAAGAAACATATTCTGACTACTTTCTGTGACAACTGCATAACTAGATATGCAATAAAGTGATCCGGCCATACATTGACATTTATTTCTATCAATTGTCACTGCGCGCCTATAAAGAGAAGAAGAAATCATTACAATAACAACTTATAACAAATTTATGATTGTGCGGTACAGCATACCTCATATAACAACAGGGGCTTTAAACAGAGAACACCATACACTATGCTCACGATATACATATCTAGATATCGATGTTTTATTGCAGCCAAAGGGGGCATGAACAGTAACAAATGTTACTGGAGAGTCAGACAAACATACAACATGTTGCCTGGGAGTAAGACAAACATACAACATGTTGCCTGGGAGTGAGACAAACATACAACATGTTGCCTGAGAGTGAGACAAACATACAACAATTTACATGGGAGTCAGAGAAACATACAATATATTAAATGGGAGTCAGACAAACATACAACATATTACATGGGAGTCAGACAAACATACAACATATTACATGGGAGTCAGACAAACATACACCCTGTTGCCTGGGAGTGAGACAAACATACAACATATTACATGGGAGTCAGACAAAAATACAACATATTACATGGGAGTCAAACAAAGCTTTATACAGTGAGACGTGAGAGACGGACAAGGATTCACCATGCTGCTCGAGAGTCAGACAAGAACACACGATACATGAGTCAGGGAAAAATACTCGTTACAGGAGAGTAAAGGAAATACACGTTACAGCAGAGTCAGACAAGAATACATGTTACTGGAGAGTCAGACAAGTACACATGCTACAGGAGAGTCTGACAAGAATACACATTACTGGAGAATCAATCAGTAAAACATATTACAGGAGAGTCAGACAAGAATACATGTTACAGGAGAGTCAGACAAGAGTACATGTTACAAGAGAGTCAGACAAGAATACATGTTACAGGAGAGTCAGACAAGAATACATGTTACAGGAGAGTCAGACAAGAGTACATGTTACAAGAGAGTCAGACAAGAATACATGTTACAGGAGAGTCAGACAAGAATACATGTTACAGGAGAGTCAGACAAGAACACATGTTACAGAAGAGTCAGACAAGAACACATGTTACAAGAGAGTCAGACAAGAACACATGTTACAGGAGAGTCAGTCAGACAAGAATGCGACGTGTTACCATATAGTCAGTATAATCAAAGTGCGCCTTCTAACAACATTAACAATTAAGTAATTAAACAAAACAACATGTTAGAGGAGAGTCAGACAAAGATAATTAAAGTGCGAGTTATTCTAACAATAGAGTTCTCTTTCCTATCCACTTCACTCAGAATCGACTCTTACAAAATGCGCAGAATTAAAGAGTTCTCTACCAACAATTCTTGTACTCAAGATGGCAGCGTGTATGTTCACCTTCAGACACGCACAGATCAGTGGCTGAAAGATGTAATCGATCTGGCTGTAGATGCGAAAATTGAATTGTTGTTGCTGGCGCCGGTCGACAGTTATTGGCCACCATTAGCGTCTTTATCACGGTGTTAAAGACAACACGATCCCCAACCCGTGCCTGGTCAATCCCAGGTCGATCTGCGACCCAGCATGCCTTGCGTACGCCGTGATCTAACGTCGGTGTAAAACCGGAGAAAAGCCACGTGCTTGGTTCTATTGCCGGTTTGTTTAATAAAAAAAGACTTTCGCTGAAGATTGATGGTTGTTTGGGGTAAACATGTTTGCAAACTGCCCGTGTGCTGTCTTATTGAATCAGTTTATGGCAAATGAAACTGGTGAATCTGATACAGCAACCGCTGGTAGAACAATTGGTTCATTAAATCCAGACAAACATAAAAATATATTTTGTTGTATCGCATCCATCCATCAAAGACATTATAACTTGCAATATAGATATTGTCAAGTGAATTCAAAGTGAGAGTAATATATATTGGCTAGAAACGTGCATTACAATTGTACATTATTTAAGGGTAGATAATTTACAACGACTTAGCAGACATTGATTATCTTCCTTTGGGATAACTTGACTAATCCTTGCTTGTTCGACACTGGAATAGAAGGTTACAACGGAAACTCAAACTAGTTGTATTTTTATTCTTTTTCTTAAGATCCATCAGGTTATCATCTCCTTATTTACTGTTTGTCGTTAAATGTGTTTAATGGTCCCTAATCTTATATGTTTCTTATTGCCATTTGTATTTGTATTTGTCCTATCCATCTGATCGCAATCTTCGGGGTAACTCCGACTGCTCAAGAGTTTATTGGGACTTCTGCCACGGCTTTGTGTTTCTTTTTATGGACGGACGCAGAACAATAACAATAATAATAAGAAGAATAAAAAAAAAGAATGTGAAAAAGAAGAAGAAGAAGAATATGAAGAAGAAGAAGAACAACAACAACAAAAGCGTGCAAGGAACACGTTTTTTTACAAATAAATATCTGCAGTCTGTATGAAATACTCTTAGTCGTCCGTTTTCTTTCGACTGAGAAGCCACCATATCACGAACCATGACATGGACATCAACGATGGTCCAACTAACAAATGGTCGGAACAGAATGCTAATTTCAGGATCAAGTGACATTCCCTGTCCAAGACCCATCAGCCCCTCTACCGCCTTCCCTGCAGGATCAGGAGAAAGATTATGAACAGGCCCATCCACCTTTTTACAAGTTCATGTAAAATGTAATGAACAAGGTCCCCCAGCCTAACAACAGGGTCAAGTGAAATGTAATGAACAAGGTCCCCCAGCCTAACAACAGGGTCAAGTGAAATGTAATGAACAAGGTCCCCCAGCCTAACAACAGGGTCAAGTGAAATGTAATGAACAAGGACCCCCAGCCTAACAACAGGGTCAAGTGAAATGTAATGAACAAGGTCTCCCAGCCTAACAACAGGGTCAAGTGAAATGAACTGAACAAGGACCCCCAGCCTAACAACAGGGTCAAGTGAAATGTACTGAACAAGGACCCCCAGCCTAACAACAGGGTCAAGTGAAATGTAATGAACAAGGTCCCCCAGCCTAAAAACAGGGTCAAGTGAAATGTTATGAACAAGGACCCCCAGCCTAACAACAGGGTCAAGTGAAATGTAATGAACAAGGTCCCCCAGCCTAACAACAGGGTCAAGTGAAATATGCTGACAAAGGACCCCCAGCCTCACGACAGGGTCAAGTGAAATGTGCTGAAAAAGGACCCCCAGCTTCACGACAGGGTCAAGTGAAATGTGCTGACAAAGGACCCCCAGCCTCACGACAGGGTCAAGTGAAATGTACTCAATAAGGGCCCCACACCCCTCCCCCCAACCTCACGTTAGGCTCAAGGTAAATATACTGACAAAAGATATACCACACCCCCCCCCCCCCCCCAACCTCACGACAGGGTCAAGTGAAATGTACTGACCAAGGACCCTCACGTCCCAGCCCCCAACCTCACGTCAGGGTCAAGTGAAATGTGCTGACAAAGGACCCCCAACATCACGTCAAGGTCAAGTGAAATGTACTGACCAAGTACCCCAGCCGCACGTCAGGGTCAAGTGAAATATACTGACCAAAGACCCCCATCCCCCAACCTTATACCAGGCTCAAGTGAAATGTACTGAAAAAGCCTTCATCCTGTCAGGATCAGATAAAATCACAAAATAATATTACAGTTACAGAAGTTTACGAGCAAGATAGGGATTGATACTGATCTCCGAAATGGTGGGTCAGCTGAGAAGTCTTTGCACTACAGCAAGGACGATACAATTCAACCTGTACCAGTACGCAACGGGGTTTTCAGATGAGACATTGCACGCTCGCTACCAGGCAAAAATACGACAAGAATAAAAAACCAATCAGTATCAACGAAGGCTAACAAAACAGATACATACACCCATCCATACACTTGCCAATGTATCCTGATATTGCCTAAAAGGACGTGTATAGCACAACCGTCTGTAGAACCCCGGTCCACCTACATCAGCACGCTCGAGATGTGAGTAAGCTTTCTGCAACCCGCAATAGAACACCCTTTTTAGGTTGCACAAAACAGTAATCTTACTCATTGATGGTATTACAAAAACAACAACAGCACCAACAACAATAGCACCAACACCAATAACTATAACACCAACATCAATAACACCAACAACAATAACACCAAAAAAAAAAACAAACAATAATACCAACAGCAACAACAACAATAACACAAACAACACTAACAATAACATCAACAACACCAATAATAACACCAACAATACCAACAAGAACACCAACAACAACAAAGACAACTTAAGTTACACACGCCGCTTAACGAGACAAGTGAACGGAGAGAGCCCACTCAGGTACAGTAAGTAGCTAATTGGTTATGTTTCCTACCATGCAGGCATCCACCTTCAGGTGTTTGAGGTTAGGGTCAAACAGAAGTCTTGTAGGCTCGATGTTGATAGGCGATTGTTGACGGCCTTGCTTGCAGAGTTTCCAGTCTGGGTTAGTCTGACCCCAATACGTCGGACCTGGAACAGAGTCGTGGACAGATTAAAAGATACTGTGTATACTGTCAGTGACAGTAGGACTACACACGAGCAGACGCATGAACAAAAACAACTGAAGAACATTACAACCAACAGGGATAATCCTGTCCCATCTTCTTGTATTCTTGCCCGATGACTGACAAAGTGATTAAGTGACCTGTTCGTCCTCTAGAAAGTTATCCTTGCTGCAACGTCCCAGCTCTGGTTCATGGTTGGTTTTGTTTACAGTTTCTTAGTTCGCTGTCATATTGATTTGATTGATTCACCTTGGCGCCCCAAGCCAGCAACTTACAGCCTTATATGTAGGCTTGAACATAATATTTGCAGTATATATGCAGGAATTATTCAGGTATGTTGTTATACATATTTATAGTTGTGCGTATGTATCTACTCATTTTTTGTGTAATGGTATTGATTATTTCATATTTGGTGTCTTATGCAACAATTACATACCGCGATTAACCCAATCCTGGCCAATCCCTGGCCAATGACTGAAGCCTGAAGTCGCAGTGTATCGTTATCACGCAAATTCCTATTTGTGCTGTTGTTGTGATTCGTTAGGTGTTTCATTTGTTTTAGTCCCTGATGAAGGTCATCTGGTTGTAACGTATGTTACGTTCGTCTCTGTTCCTGTATGGTAACTAAATTATACATATTTATGTTTTTAATAGATGATAATGTCGTTGGAATGAACATGAAAAAGATCATTATCAGTACGAGCCATACGCAATAGTTCATGATAGTCCTACAGCATTCTCTGCCGTCGGCAGTGAAGTGTTAGTGGATTAATTTTTCTAGGTCTCAGATTTTAGTAGTTCCTTTCCTACCTTCCTGATCTTCCTGTTGTAAGTTAAAGACCAATTAACTGCTCGATAGACAGGAGTGGTATTAAACCCACGTTTATCGTGCACAATGCATTTGCCATCAACTCGCTTATATAGTTTAGAGATATGTAGTCAACCGAGGCCAAACAAGCATTTGCCATCAACTCGCTCATATAGTGTAGAGATATGTGGTCAACCTAGGCCAAACAAGCATTTGCCATCAACTCGCTCATATAGTGTAGAGATATGTGGTCAACCTAGGCCAAACAAGCATTTGCCATCAACACGCTCATATAGTTTAGAGATATGTGGTCAACCTAGGCCAAACAAGCATTTTCCATCAACTCGCTTATATAGTGTAGAGATATGTGGTAACCTAAACCAAACAGGAGTACAGGCTGAACAACTTCCATCTACGTCATCTGGGATCAGTTCTTAAAACTACATGGCTGGGGACAGAGTGACAAATGCAGGCGTGCCAAGAATGTACACTCTCCTTAGGTAGCGATGACTATAAGACGACTTGGTCATGTTCGTCGCATGGAGGACGGTTACTTCCCCAAAGATATCCTCTTTGGGCAGTCGACCAATAGTAAAAGAACAGACAGTGATCGCAGCCCAGGTTGAGATATGTGTAGGCGTGTTATGAAGGCTCTGGACATGAGTCATGTGAAGACTAAGCTGCAGACCGATACAAAAGGAGATTTATCCTGATATGTCATACCATGCTTAATAAAAAGAAGATCTTGCAACATGGATACGTGAAACGGCAACGGCGCATGGAGAAAGCAAAACTAAAATCTCACTAGAGAGATACCACTCCAATCACGCGTCATCACATGTAACGGCTGAAATGGGCCACTACTAGACAGGAATGTATTTCTGCAATTGTGCGAACTATGCATCTTTGACGTCAGGGAAAAGTTCTCTAACGACTCTACCGATAACAGGTTCATATAACACAGTGCCATAATTGATACAATCATTTGTTATGAGTATATGTTCATCGATCGCCTTGAAGATGTGACTGGCGTACATCACTATCAGACATCCACATAACTGGCTCCGGTAAAAACAATTGTGTGACCATCTTCATGATGTAGGACGCTGTCCAGTATTTTCTATGCAATAGGATTCAATGCATCTGCTTTCAGATTGTATTGTTTGAGGGTGCTTTTGAAACCGCTGGCTGTCCACTGCCTGCATGCAAGGCATTTGTTTTTTGTTTTTGTTTTTTGTTTTTTGTTTTTTTGTTATCACAGTTGAATATCACAGAACAGCTGTTTTGCTTGAATAGTAAGTCTTTCCTACCAGGTGTAATCTTTACTTCTTAATTACGAAGACGCTGAATCCAAACCATAGAACTTGTACCATCATAGCCTAGAGTACTATCTGGACTACCATATGCAGGTAAGGCAAAGGTAACCTCATAACATGACGAAGTGGTTACGAGATCACTGCAGATGTTTGAATTCTCAGTTGTTATTCTACAATTACATTGGGTAGGGGAGGGAGCTGTGACTAGTTCTCTTTCACGCTGCCTTTCTATCCATAACAGTAAGTCAGGTACCCATTTACATCAGGGTCGACTGGAGAGTGTTGATAAATGTGATCGAATGCAGCAATTTAACCACGAGAAGCAGGTGCTCTACCAATGTGTTATTCCGACACCCAGCACAGGTAGGAAACGACATAACTTACCGTTAATACCTTTATAAGACCACCACCTGTCCCAGTCACACGACACGTATCCTGGGGAAGAGAAGAGACATGTGATAGATGTCGTCAAAGCTTGTTTATGTGTTGTGGGAACTGTCATCAGACCTTGTTTATGTGTTGTGGGAACTGCCATCAGGCCTTGTTTATGTGTTGTGGGAACTGTCATCAGACCTTGTTTATGTGTTGTGGGAACTGCCATCAGGCCTTGTTTATGTGTTGTGGGAACTGTCATCAGACCTTGTTTATGTGTTGTGGGAACTGCCATCAGGCCTTGTTTATGTGTTGTGGGAACTGTCATCAGGCCTTGTTTATGTGTTGTGGGAACTGTCATCAGACCTTGTTTATGTGTTGTGGGAACTGCCATCAGGCCTTGTTTATGTGTTGTGGGAACTGTCATCAGGCCTTGTTTATGTGTTGTGGGAACTGTCATCGGGCCATGTTTATGTGTTGTGGGAACTGCCATCAGGCCTTGTTTATGTGTTGTGGGAACTGCCATCAGGCCTTGTTTATGTGTTGTGGGAACTGTCATCAGGCCTTGTTTATGTGTTGTGGGAACTGCCACCAGGCCTTGTTTATGTGTTGTGGGAACTGCCATCAGGCCTTGTTTATGTGTTGTGGGAACTGTCATCAGGCCTTATTTATGTGTTGTGGGAACTGCCATCAGGCCCTGTTTATGTGTTGTGGGAACTGCCATCAGGTCTTGTTTATGTGTTGCGGGAACTGTCATCAGGCCTTGTTTATTTGTTGTAGGAACTGTAATCGAGGCTTGTGTATGTGTTGTGGGAACTGTCATCAGGCCTTGTTTATTTGTTGAAGGAACTGTCATCAGGCCTTGTTTATGTGTTGTGAGAGCTGTCATCGAGGTGTTATTATATGTCGTGATAGCTGCCACCAATGCTTGTGTATGTGTTGTAAATGGTGTGTAAGAAACGCTCTCCGTTTTTCCCGACTACCGTCAACATATGTGGCATTAAACACCTACTTGCAATTGCACGTCATTAATGGAGAAAGTCAGTCAACAACTATCGTACTATTTTAACATATTTGTTAGGTCAATTTAAACTCTCTTTAATGACAACATTTGTTGTATGTCCTAAATAATGGTTTTCAAAATATTATTATTTTTTTAGATTCATAATGTTCTCATCATACAACTATGACAGAAATATAAATTCTCTTACTTAGTCGCTCCTCTTCTACCTTGAGGTGTAGAGGTTTGCCAAAGAGAACGCAACACTGCTCTATCCACCGTCTTTTTCCTGGCCTCTTTCTAATCCAGCCCTCTATCACTTAGGGACTGTCGTATGTTGTCTTCCCAACGTACTTTATGACGTCCTCGGGGTCTGCGTCCTTGACTTTTGATCTCCCATGACCACTTTGGTATCCGATCTTCTTCCATTCTACAGACATGGCCAAACCACTAGTTGGGACTGCTCCACTCGTGTCTGCAGGGGTTGAACTTCAAGATTGCTACGTATTGTCTGGTTACGGATCTTGTCCCTTTTCGTCACCTGAACCGCCTTTCTTAGGCACTTCATTTCTGAAGTTTGTAATTGCCTTTCTTGGGCTGTAGTCATTGCCCATGACTCACATCCATATGTCAGGACAGGTACATAGGTCGAGTGGTATACATCCATCTTTGTTTTCCTGCTTATTTCTCTTCTACTGAGGAAACCTCTGTTTATTGCATGGAACAGTCTACCTGCTGCTGCCCTTCGTGCAGTTAACTCCTCTTTGATTCCTCTCCTGCTGTCTATTACCACTCCTAGATATTTAAAGTTGCTGACCTGCTCCAGTGCTCGTGTTCCCAAGTTATCTGATGTCTCTTTTCATCTCTGGCGATCACCATGGTTTTTGTTTTGGAGTTGCTGATGTGCATTCCTCTCTTCTTCAACTCTTCTTCCCAGACCTGCAAGTTGATCTGGAGATGTGCTTCGGTTTTCGTGATCAGGGCCACATCGTCTGCAAATGCTAGTTCCGATATGCAACTTGGTCTCATCTTCCAGTACCCTACTTCATACTTTTTTGTCCGTTCCTTGCAGGCTTTGATGACTTCATCCAAGAGGAGTATGAAAAGGTACGGTGATAGAATGTCCCCCTGTCTTACTCCGCTAGTGGTCTTGAACTCTCCTGACATTTGATTTGATGTCCGCACATAATTTCTGCATGTTTTATAGAAACTCTGTATGGCAGAGATCAGGGGTTCTGGGATGTTCTTCCTTGTCAGGCACTCCCAGAGTTTGTCCCAAGGAACTTTATCAAATGCTTTCTCCAAATCCAAAAAGCAGAGATGCATCTCTTTATCACATTCAAGATCCTTTTCACTTAGCTGTCTGAGTGTAAAGATAAGGTCTTGAGTACTTCTGTTTGCCCTAAACCCACATTGAGTTTCATCCATGTTTGTCTCTGCTAGACCTATTAATCGCCGTTCTAAATTCTCGCCTGCCGGTTTTCAGCCAGTGACTAGGGCTCTCAAAATTATTCACAACTGCTGTTTGATCTACTAATTGTGCACTCGTGGCTCATAGAAATGTGTTTGGGTTTACTGTACTTGTGTTTAGGGTGTAACATTGGTACTGTGACCGACATACAAACAGACGGCCATAATTATGGGTTTCAGTGATGAATCTTTTTTTCTTCATGTGAAAGGCGTTGTGTTTAAATCTAGGCTTAGAGATGTCTCCAGAAAAGTTGAATGTTTTTTTTCACATCAAAATTAGAAAATAAAACGGAGAACATGAATGCATACATAGCTTCAGTGGAATAGAGAGCTGTCACACTGAAAATATATTCCCACTTAAAGTCCATGACCTTGTTGAGAAGCCTTGTATTACACTACAGCTGGACTGATCCACATCCGCTTTCAACAGCACACACCAGAAGGTAGGAGGAGTCATTGTAACCGGATACTACAGAACAGTCGTAAAGAACGAAGAACTTCTTCTTCGTTCGTTCTCAATCTCCCGATATCAAGCTCCGAGCAGGGCTTTGCAAGTAGCACGATGGTGTCCGGAGAGTGGAATGCGTTGTGTCACTAGTTTACAGATTGACTGCGATATTTGCACATTTCGGTGCGACACATCCGTCTTCGGCAGAAATTAAAGAACTAATAATCGAGCAGCCTCAACAACAAAATGATTAAGAAAGTGTAGTAAGAGGGAATAACTAATAGTACTGTGTAACCCCTCCATAGTAGAAGACTTTCCACCTCTTGACATTGCTCATCTCGCCAGTCACACTGATCAAAAGTGTGGTAAGCATGAATTTGAAATAATTCTCAAAAATCATAACCATTAAATTTTCTGCACGGAATGAACGAACAAAGAAATAGTTCCTCCAAAGATTAGGTTGTGTACAAGAACAATTAGCTTGTGCCAGTAGAAGACAGAAACTGTTTTGAAAAGAAACGAGTGCATGTTTCCAAACCACAAACAGGTACTTCGGCACACCATGCGAAAGTCATGTTTTGAAGATCACACATCAGCTCTTTCAGTTGTCAAGATTAACACATCACCATGGCTACGTAACATGGATGAACACGTAAACATTATTAAGTCACAACGCCAACACTCTTTCAAACCTTATCGTATTTTAAATTGTACAATCAGCGACCATTTTGTAAACGTTTTAACCTTTATAGTTTAGATTTGTTGCTTAGTTTTCTGTATGTTATTTTAAAACACTATGTTGATATTGTTACGGTAACAACTTTGTATTGTTATTTGTAGCTTTGTTTTATGTGTGCTATCCTAAACAATGTACTGATATTGTCAACAATCATGTATTGTTAGATGTAAATGTTCTTAGTTTTCTCTGTGGTACTATTATTTGTATTTGTCACTTTTGTCTATCATTCTATTTTCCTTTGCTTTCTATTCTAACTATCCACATAACGGCTTTTCCCCTCCCACTTCATCTTCCTCTACCACTCGTTGACTAGCTCTTCTCCCTCCTCCTCGCGTGTATCAGTGACGCGACATTCGCTCGAGTTAACAAATGAGCCTGATGAAATTTGCTACAACCAAGTCCTCAATAGCTGGCCTCTCAAGACGGTCCGGGTCAATCTGTATCCCTGTTGCGATCAAGGGACGAAGTGGCGAGAGCGCAACCCTCAATGTGCTGATACACAATGGTCTAGGACTTGGAACTATTGTGCAGTCCGTCTGACTATAGTAGCAATGAGATTATTAGATGTGGTGTGGATTTACCGAGAAGACACAGAGAAAAGCGGTACAGAAAATCAGGAAAGTAAAAAAATGTGCGACATAGAGAGGAAGGGAGGTAAAAAAAAACCAGCCAGGGGAAATAAACCAGGTTTTAATGTAGAAAAAGAGATAGCTCATCGGATATAATCAGAAATGCAAGTTCCAGTGTGTGTATGCACATGTGCGCGTGAACTTTAATGTATGTCAATTTATGCGTTATCACAACCACCTTTGGTGGGGTCAAGACCATACTTAGCTGCCTCGCTGAAAAAAAATGTATAAACGCATTCACCAAAAAAACATATCACGAGCCGAACACTGTCCGTGACGGAGTAGCTTAGCCACATTGATGGTTGTCGTGACACTCTTCCCCTTCTCTCCCCTCTTCCCTCACTCTGTTTCATTTGACTCTATCCCACAGTCACACCCTTGCACAACTTTCACACGCGCCCTCGTGGTAAAGCCCTTCCATTGCACTTTGGTTGGGCTAGCTTCTGAGGGCGCACAAACCTAGCATAGGTACATACAGATGCACACATGCATCCAAGCACTGGTTTATACGTCCTGATTTCGCCCAATGGACTACGGTCTGGGGTGGAAAATGGCGCGCTTCCGCCAGTAGAAACTAGTGAGGCAAACATCTAAGCAAAAAAAAAAAAAAATCCTTCTACAATAATCCGAATATTTACCAAGGTATGCAAGCATGCCTTGCATATAGCTTTTTTTTAACAATAAAAACACCTACCAAAGTTACCATCACTCCAAAATCAACAATTATGTAAAGAGCCAGCTGCAATGTGCGTGCGCGTACTCGTGTACGTGCGTCTGCGCGTGCGCGCGTGTGTGTGTGTGTGTGTGTGTGTGCTGATACCAACTACGTGGACTATCATTAGGTCACTGTTACCGTTTGTATATTTGTATCCTGGTAGTAGATTTCCGAGAGCTATTGTATCCTAGTAGTAGCCTTCTTAAACTTATTGTATCTAGGTAGTAGCCTTTATAGACCTATTGTATCTTGGTGGAAGCCTTGCTAGACCTATTGTATCTAGGTAGTAGCCTTCCCAGACCTATTGTGTCCTGGCAGTAGCTTTGCTAGACCTATTGTATCTTGGAAGACGCCTTGCTAGACCTATTGTATCTAGGTAGTAGCCTTCCTAGATCTATTATTTCTTGGTAGACGCCTTGCTAGACCTATTGTATCCTGTTAGCAGCCTTGCTAGACCTATTATATCTTGGTAGACGCCTTGCTAGATCTATTATATCTAGGCAGTAGTCTTGCTAGACGTATTGTATCATGTTAGCAGCCTTGCTAGACGTATTGTATCCTGTTAGCAGCCTTGCTAGACCTATTAAATCCTGGTAGCAGCCTCAATAGATCTAGTGTTTCCTGGTAGTTGCTGTGCTAGACCGATTGTATCATGGTACTAGCTTTACTAGACCTATTGTATCCTGGTAGTAGCTATACTAGACCTATTGTATCTAGGTAGTAGCCTTCCTAGACCTATTGTATCTTGGTAGACGCCTTGCTAGACCTATTGTATCCTGTTAGTAGCCTTGCTAGACCTATTGTATCCTAGCAGCCTTGCTAGACCTATTGTATCCTGTTAGTAAACTTGCTAGACCTATTGTATCCTGTTAGTAGCTTTGCTAGATTTATTGTATCCTGTTAGTAGCTTTGCTAGACCTATTGTATCCTGTTAGTAGCTTTGCTAGACCTATTGTATCATGTTAGTAGCTTTTCTAGACCTATTGTTTCATGTTAGTAGCTTTGCTAGACCTATTTAATCATGTTAGTAGCTTTGCTAGACCTATTGTATCCTGTTAGCAGCCTTGCTAGACCTATTGTATCCTGTTAGTAGCCTTGCTAGACGTATTGTATCCTGTTAGCAGCCTTGCTAGACCTATTGTATCCTGTTAGCAGCCTTGCTAGACGTATTGTATCCTGTTAGCAGCCTTGCTAGACATATTGTGTCCTGTTAGTAGCTTTGCTAGACCTATTGTATCCTGTTAGCAGCCTTGCTAGACCTATGGTATCCTGTTAGCAGCCTTGCTAGACCTATTATATCCTGTTAGCAGCCTTGCTAGACCTATTATATCTTGGTAGACGCCTTGCTAGATCTATTATATCTAGGCAGTAGTCTTGCTAGACGTATTGTATCATGTTAGCAGCCTTGCTAGACGTATTGTATCCTGTTAGCAGCCTTGCTAGACCTATTAAATCCTGGTAGCAGCCTCAATAGATCTAGTGTTTCCTGGTAGTTGCTGTGCTAGACCGATTGTATCATGGTACTAGCTTTACTAGACCTATTGTATCCTGGTAGTAGCTATACTAGACCTATTGTATCTAGGTAGTAGCCTTCCTAGACCTATTGTATCTTGGTAGACGCCTTGCTAGACCTATTGTATCCTGTTAGTAGCCTTGCTAGACCTATTGTATCCTAGCAGCCTTGCTAGACCTATTGTATCCTGTTAGTAAACTTGCTAGACCTATTGTATCCTGTTAGTAGCTTTGCTAGATTTATTGTATCCTGTTAGTAGCTTTGCTAGACCTATTGTATCCTGTTAGTAGCTTTGCTAGACCTATTGTATCATGTTAGTAGCTTTTCTAGACCTATTGTTTCATGTTAGTAGCTTTGCTAGACCTATTTAATCATGTTAGTAGCTTTGCTAGACCTATTGTATCCTGTTAGCAGCCTTGCTAGACCTATTGTATCCTGTTAGCAGCCTTGCTAGACGTATTGTATCCTGTTAGCAGCCTTGCTAGACATATTGTGTCCTGTTAGTAGCTTTGCTAGACCTATTGTATCCTGTTAGCAGCCTTGCTAGACCTATGGTATCCTGTTAGCAGCCTTGCTAGACCTATTATATCCTGTTAGCAGCCTTGCTAGACCTATTATATCTTGGTAGACGCCTTGCTAGACCTATTGTATCTAGACAGTGGTCTTGCTAGACGTATTGTATCCTGTTAGCAGCCTTGCTAGACGTATTGTATCCTGTTAGCAGCCTTGCTAGACCTATTAAATCCTGGTAGCAGCCTCAATAGATCTAGTGTTTCATGGTAGTTGCTGTGCTAGACCGATTGTATCATGGTACTAGCTTTACTAGACCTATTGTATCCTGGTAGTGGCATAAATAGACATATTGTATCCAGTAGATAGTCATGCTAGAACTATTGTGTCCTGGAAGTATCCTGCCTAGAACTACTGTACCCAGATAGTCGCTTTGATAGTCCTATTGTGTTTTGGTAGTAGTTGAGCTAGACCTATTGTATACAGGTAGCAGCCATGCTAGACCTATTGTATCCAGGTAGTATCCTGGCTATACCTATTGTATCCAGGTAGTATCCTGACTAGACCTATTGTATCCAGGTAGTATCCTGACTAGACCTATTGTATCCAGGTAGTATCCTAGCTAGACCTATTGTATCCAGGTAGTATCCTAGCTAGACCTATTGTATCCAGGTAGTATCCTGGCTAGACCTATTGTAACCAGGTAGTAGCGTTTCTATACATATCGCACATGCACCCGTATATGTGTATGTTTCTATGTACAATATTACAGTGGCAAAGGTCTAGGGTAACAACAGCAGGTGACGGCAATGCGAAAAGATAAGGATCGTTCAAAATGCTGGCAAGAGCTGAAGATGCGCTTAGTGAATGAGCTGACATCAGCCAATGGAGCAAAGCCTGTCTGCCGTCATCACAGCCAGTGAACCAGAGCTGACATAGACTATGTTCCATCTCCAAGTGCCGGACCTGGAAACAGACTGCACTAGTGTAGTCTGGTTAAATGAGGGTAAAACAAGTTCTATAAAGGCCGTTCAGTAAACGGATGGGTGAAGCCAAAGGCAAAGATTTCGCAGCTTTAATGTGAACTACGACACAATGTCAGAATGTCCTTTTTAGGACAAACGCCGAAGAAGAAGAAATGATATAAAGGAATACCATAAGTATTTTTTTAAAAGCCGCCGTCCATCGAAGACGATGATGGCATAATTTATTTGCTAGCGATATTTTTTGTAAGGATTAACTGCGCTACTTTTTATCTTCACTCTCTCGTCTCAAGCCGCCCAACCCCAGTGGCAAGTCAAGGACAAGACGACTAGGGGGCGACTACGAGATGCAGGGGACTCCGAATCAAGCACCCTGAAAAATACGGCGTAGTCTGGAGTTGAACCCACACCACCCGATCACGAGGCCGACGGAATCCTCAAGTACATTCACTATAAGTATATGAATTACAGAAATTGCCCAACATGATGTTTCTTCAAAACAAAGTGAGACCCAATCCTGGACAAGTTTGAGACCTTCTAGCTGGTCACCTGCATGCTGATTTAACATGCTCAATAAACATGAAAGCAGAAAGGACAAAGAAAATCATCGCCTCCACCAGGTGTGACACATGATGATAAAAATGAATGCGCTTGATGCACGCGCCTCTCCTATGACGGACGCTGCACTAAACAGAGCATCAAATTATTTTGACAGAAAAATACACATTACAACAAACCAAAAGCGTATACAAAATATTACAGAAAAAATAAATGTACAAAATAAACAGAGGAGGCACTAAAAAATCCGTAAATTGAATGAATAATTACATAAAACAGAATGCACAATTGCCGTGAAAAGCAATTAATATAAATAATAGATTTCACGTTTAAAAGTAAAGGAAAAAGAGAAAACACCATGACTAGTCCACAGTAATAGAACATATACACACAATGCAGCAGATATTGAGTGGCCGGCCAGATCGTTGTTGTTGAGCGATCTTAGATTAAGGTGATACATGGCTGGCCCTAAGGAAGTTGTGGGAGACTCATCGTCTGGTAGGTGAACCGGAGAAAATATTAACCGCGGGACTGGCTGTTCTGTGGATAAAGTAGGCTCCTGAATACTGTTTGTTACACATGTGTGTTTGGTTATAAGTAGAAATCGATGGCATTCATATCAAAGTAGGCATGAACACATTTATGTGGGTGTAGGCTAGAACAGTTATGTAAGTGTAGGCAAGAACATGTATGTAAGTGTAGGCTAGAACATTTATATAAGTGTAGGCAAGAACATTTAAGTAAGTGTAGGCTAGAACATTTATATAAGTGTAGGCAAGAACATTTATGTAAGTGTAGGCTAGAACATTTATGTAAGTGTGGGCCACAACATTTATGTAAGTGTAGGCCAGAAGATTTATGTAAGTGTAGGCCAGAACAAATGTATGTAAGTGTAGGCCAGAACACATTTATGTATGTAGGCCAGAACACATTTATGTAAGTGTAGGCCAGAACCAATTTATGTAAGTGTAGGTTATAACACATTTATGTAAGTGTAAGCAAGAGCACATTTATGTAAGTGTAGGTCAGAGCACATTTATGTAAGTGTAGGCCAGAGCACATTTATGTAAGTGTAGGCCAGAACACATTAATGTAAGTGTAGGCCAGAACACATCTATGTAAGTGTAGGCCAGTACACATTTATGTAAGTGTAGGCCAGAACAAATGTATGTAAGTGTAGGCCAGAACACATTTATGTAAGTGTAGGCCAGAACACATTTATGTAAGTGTAGGCCAGAACACATTTATGTAAGTGTAGGCCAGAACACATTTATGTAAGTGTAGGCCAGAGCACATTTATGTAAGTGTAGGCCAGAACACATTTATGTAAGTGTAGGCCAGAACACATTTATGTAAGTGTAGGCCAGAACACATTTATGTAAGTGTAGGCCAGAACACATTTATGTAAGTGTAGGCCAGAACACATTTATGTAAGTGTAGGCCAGAACACATTTATGTAAGTGTAGGCCAGAACACATTTATGTAAGTGTAGGCCAGAACACATTTATGTAAGTGTAGGCCAGAACACATTTATGTAAGTGTAGGCCAGAACACATTTATGTAAGTGTAGGCCAGAACACATTTATGTAAGTGTAGGCCAGAACACATTTATGTAAGTGTAGGCCAGAACACATTTATGTAAGTGTAGGCCAGAGCACATTAATGTAAGTGTATGGTGTGACATTTTTTTTTGGTCAATTCATTATCATTGTTCACTTTCTTGTGCCAACCAGTGGCATTGTAGTTGAGTTCTGTCCTTGTTTTCGTGATGGACGGGAGAATAGCTGGTTTGTTTTTTCGTGTTCTCACTTTTCTACATATTTGTTTTCCATTCTTGTCCTCACAGAGTATATGTTTGCCAATCTAGCTGTTCTTATATGTTCGCCAATCTAGCTGTTCCCAAATGTTCGCCAATCTAGCTGTTCCTATATGTTCGCCAATCTAGCTGTTCCTATATGTTCGCCAATCTAGCTGTTCCTATATGTTCGCCAATCTAGCTGTTCACATATGTTCGCCAATCTAGCTGTTCCTAAATGTTCGCCAATCTAGCTGTTCACATATGTTCGCCAATCTAGCTGTTCCCATATGTTCGCCAATCTAGCTATTCCCATATGATCGCCAATCTAGCTGTTCCCATATGTTCGCCAATCTAGCTGTTTTCATATGTTCGCCAATCTAGCTGTTCACATATGTTCGCCAATCTAGCTGTTCACATATGTTCGCCAATCTAGCTGTTCCCAAATGTTCGCCAATCTAGCTATTCCCATATGCTCGCCAATCTAGCTGTTCACATATGATCGCCAATCTAGTGTAGCAGATCCCACTGTTTGTCCTAGGGTTATTCTAACTTAGAACATTATCACACTCATCCACATCATCCATGACCACACACTAATATAGCACACAGCAGATGGAATATTTATTATATAATACTCATACCAGAAAAATGAGTAGTAAAATTATAAACACAATACAATACATGTCATCTTAACTAAATATTCCTATGTTATATATTTGTTATTATAAATATTAACTAAAACGGAAATTTTAAGTATTAGCTCTTGATGGAATTCCCAACTATCTAAAACCCAGTTCTACTGCCCTACACATATCACACTCACATCTCCTTAACTGCGTCCTCAACACACCTTATCAAAAACTTCCTCACACAAATCCCCTCAGGCGGCCGATCTGGACATACCTCGTTCACAAAGTGTCCTGCTTACAACATACGTTCAGATTATCACTTAATACAAAACTCACACACCTATTTGAGGGATTCTGTTCTATCACTTACATTCGTACAACAGTCTATCAATTGCTCCTCTATCAAATCGGTGAGCTAAACGGACTCCTATCTACAGTCTCTCTCTCGCTCTCCTCTCCTCTCCATCCAGCCTCATGAGCTCAACTTTGACTAGTCTTATATACACCCAAGCAGTATCAAAGCTGACCAATGGATCTCAAGGGAATGGCTCTATTCAGTCGTTATTGGAACTAAATACTTTGCACACCTGTCACTCATCTACAGCAGCAAGCTCCGCTGCCATCCCGTCTGTCACTCATTCTCACCCTACCCAAATCGGAAGGCCAGTGGTCAGCTCCTACCTGTTCACATTCTTTGCCTGCACTCTGTTTTTCTGTGTTGAGACGGTGAGTGACCTTGACACGCTATCAGGTACCTTTTGTTATCAGCAACCACATCACCCCTGCCCTAAACTCTCTTGCTCCGGTGGGAACTGTTACACTAGCTGTTCCCATATGATCGCCAATCTAGTTGTTCCCATGCAAATTAAACCTGCAGTATAGTAGTGTGCGTGTATGTGTGTGTCTGTGTGTGTGTCTGTGTGTGTGTGTGTCTGTGTGTGTCTGTGTGTGTGTGTCTGTGTGTGTGTGTGTCTCTCTGTGTGTGTGTGTCTGTGTATCTGTATGTGTGTGTGTGTGTCTCTGTGTGTGTGTATGTGTGTGTGTGTGTGTCTGTGTGTGTGTCTGTGTGTGTGTGTGTCTGTGTGTGTGTCTGTGTGTGTCTGTGTGTGTGTGTGTGTCTGTGTGTGTGTGTGTGTGTGTTTGTCTGTGTGCGCGTGTGTGTCTGTGTCTGTGTGCGTGTGTGTGTGTATATGTGTGTGTGTCTGTGTGTGTGTGTCTGTGTGTGTATGTGTGTCTGTGTGTGTGTGTGTCTGTGTCTGTGTGTGTGTGTCTGTGTGTGTGTGTGTATGTGTATGTGTGTGTGTCTGTGTCTGTGTGTGTGTGTGTCTGTGTCTGTGTGTCTGTGTGTGTGTATGTGTGTCTGTGTGTGTGTCTGTGTGTTTGTATGTGTGTGTGTATGTGTGTCTGTGTGTGTGTGTGTGTGTGTGTGTGTGCGTCTGTGTCTGTGTGTGTGCCTTGTGTGTGTGTGCGTGTTTTTTTTTTGCGTGGGAATTTGTGTGGGATCGTCTATGTGATTTTGTATGTGATTTTTGTGTGTGGTCATTTCACTGGCAACATGTTAACACGATGACGCTGCTAACCGCATGCACCGACCTCATTATTCGCCTGTAATGGTATGCCTTGAGGTGAATTGGGGCAACTCGAGGCCGGCCAGTAATCGTCTTGTGGAACCAAACGGAACACATGCTAGCCAAAATGACTCAGGAACGAGCACATGCGTTCAAGTACTCATATCTCTCTCTTTCTTTCGTTCCTTCTCTCATTATTTCTTTCTTTTTATTTTCCTTACTTCCTTTCATCTTAATTTCTTTTCTTCTTTCTATTTTGCTCATTTCTTTCTATTTTTCAACTCTTTCAGTTATTAATTTTTCCTTTTTTTTTTCTTTCTTGAATCTTACTTTTTTCCGTTTTCTTTCTGTTTTGCTCCTTTCTTTATATTTTTAAACTTATTCAGTTATTCTTTTTTTTCTTTCGGTTTTTAATTCTTGGATCTTTCTGTTTTCCGTTTTCTTTCTTTCCTTTTTTCACTCTCTTAGTCTTTCGTTCATTCTGCTGTTACTTTACCGACTGAATTTGTTTCTTTGTTATTTTTCTGAATTAAACGTTATTTTAGAAAAAGTTTTTCTGTTTCTCTATTTCGTTGTTCCTGTCTTTCATTCATTCATTTCTTCTTTTTTCCTTTACGATTTCATTCGTTAGTTTTTTTTTCTTATTTATTTCTGTTTATTTGTTTACATTTTCGAAATCTTTCTGTTTGTTTTCTTTCTTTAACTCTATTTCATTTTCTATCTGTAATTCTTTATTTCATTCATTTCTTGGGTTTTTTTTTTTCGTCACTCATTCTTCCTTATCTCCGCTAACATTTTCTATTTTTTTTCCCATTACATTTCCTATCTTCGTTTTCAGTTTGTTTGTTTGTTTGTTTTTTTTTCTTTCTTTCTGTTTTACTTTTTGCAATGTTTTGTCTTTCAATTTTACACTATGTCTGACCTTTCTTTCTGTCTTGTTTCATTTGCCTTTCTCCTTTTTCTTACATTTATTGTATTTTAGTTAATTGTTACTTTCTCTTTTTTCTTATTCTGTAAGTTTTTTTTTTCTGTTTTCTGCCTTTCTGTTTATCCCTTTCTTTTTTTTTCTTTCTTTTTTTCTTTCTTTTCTTTTTTCTTTTTTTTCTTTCTACTTTTTGTTTTACCGCTCTTTCTGTTCGTCTATCTAACTATCTATTTGTCTGTTGGTCTCCCTGACTCTTGACTCTTTTTTTACTAAACTTGTTTACATAGATAGTTCATTTTCGTTCTTTTCTTATTTCGGTTGTTCTTTCTTCCTTCATATTTTAACTTTATTTTTGTTTGTTTGTTTCTTGCAATATATCTTTGTTCTTGTCTTTGTCTTCCTTTTCTTTTTTTTTACTTATGCTTTGTCTTTCTTTCTGCCTTTTTATTTTTCTTGCTTTTCCTCTCAATTTCTTTCCCAATTTATTTATGTTTATCTTTATTGCATTTTTATTTATTATCAATTTGTTAAAGTTTATTTTTCAGGTATCGCGTTAGTATACCAGGAGGAAGATCTTGCTTGCAGTAACCCTGACATTACTTTTTCATAAAACTGTGATCAATGTATCGTTTTCAGTGAAATAGTTTTAGAATCGCTGTAATGTGATCAATGGAAACGTGATTGATAGTTAAACAGGCGCACGATTGTTAGTTCCCTTCCACGTATTAATCAAAGGTTCATCAGCTGGTCCTATCCATCACGCTAGGATGTGATTTGCTAGGAAGTCTTACTTTGGACTTTGCGATGGAGTTGGAGATGGAGAAGAGAAAGAAGAAATAGTAAAAGAAGAAGACAATTATGAAACAGGAATGAGAAAAAAAAATATGTTTAAAAAGATAAAGTGGATAAATCAGAACAAAAGCAATCAACTGATTATAAAGCAGGGAAGATGATGAGGAGAGATGAAGTTGATAAATTTGATAAAGGAAGAGAAGAATCTGAATTATGAGAAGGAAGAGAGAAATATGAAATAAAAGGAGAAAATAAAGAATAAAAATCAGGAAAAGGAAGAGAGAAATACGAAATAAAAGGAGAAAATAAAAAATAAAAATCAGGAAAAGGAAGAGAGAAATATGAAATAAAAAGAGAAAATAAAGAATAAAAATCAGGAAAAGGAAGAGAGAAATATGAAATAAAAGGAGAAAATAAAGAATAAAAATCAGGAAAAGGAAGAGAGAAATATGAAATATGAGGGGGATCAAGATGCTGAGCAGCGCATGAGCTGCAGTGGTCAGCGACCCATAGCTGACTGCTAGCGTCAGGGCCAGCGAACCATAGCTGCCAAGACCCTTCTACACCTCCACGCGGTGATCCTGATAACAGGTTGCATCAGGGCAGACTGGCTAAGGAGAAGGATCGAAGAGGGAATGCTAACCCGGTACTCAAAAAATGCTTGCTGAAGTCGGATGTGTTGGACCGAAAGGTGCAAATATCGCAGCCAGGCTGTAAACTACGACACAACGGATTCCGTTCTCTGGACTACATTCTGCTACTTAAGCCCTTTCAGTGTTTGGTAGCGGGAGATTGAGAACGAACGAAGAAGTAGAAGAAGAAATATGAGGAGAAAGAGAAGAACATGTCTCTTTGAGGACTCTAACTCCCCACTTCGTAGCCCCAGTCTCTATTTGACTCTTTGTGAACTCCAACTTTACTCTTTGTGAACTCCAACTTCACTCTTTGTGAACACCAACTTTACTCTTTGTGAACTCCATCTTCACTCTTTGTGAACTCCAACTTTACTCTTTGTGAACTCCAACTTCACTCTTTGTGAACTCCAACTTTACTCTTTGTGAACTCCAACTTCACTCTTTGTGAACACCAACTTTACTCTTTGTGAACTCCATCTTCACGCTTTGTTCACTCCTACTTGACTATACGTGGACCCGTACTGGACTCTTCTTGGACCCACTGTACTCTTCGTGGATACCACAGTACTATTCGTGGACCCACTTATCTCACCGTGGACCACACTGTACTCCTTGTGGTCCCCCACTGTACTATGTGTACACCAGTGTACTAATCAGGGAGATCATTATACTCTTCGTTGACTCACACTTTATTCTTCGTGGTCTGTCATGTACTTCTGCTAGATTCTTCGTGAACTCGCACTGTACTTATCCTGTACCCTCGCTGTATTTAGTACATCATAATTCAACTCTTCATGGATCCCATCATGCCCCGTTGCTGAGACCTATTGTACTTTTCACGAACCCTCACTTGACTCTTTGTGGACTCTCACTGTACTCTTCACGAACCCTCACTAAACTCTTTGTGGACACTCACTGTACTCTTCACGAACCCTCACTAAACTCTTTGTGGACACTCACTGTACTCTTCGCGAACCCTCACTTGACTCTTTGTGGACTCGCACTGTACTCTTCACGAACCCTCACTTGACTCTTTGTGGACTCTCACTGTACCCTCGTTGCCTCCCGCTTGACTCTTTGTAGACTCTCACTGTACCCTCGTTGCCTCCCGCTTGACTCTTTGTAGACTCTCACTGTACCCTCGTTGCCTCCCGCTTGACTCTTTGTAGACTCTCACTGTACCCTCGTTGCCTCCCGCTTGACTCTTTGTAGACTCTTACTGTACTCTCTGACTCCCGCTTGACTCTTTGTGGACTCTCACTGTACCCTCGTTGCCTCCCGCTTGACTTTTTGTGGACTCTCACTGTACCCTCGTTGCCCCCAGCTTGATTCTCTGTGGACACTCACTGTACTCTCTGACTACCACTTGACTCTTTGTGGACACTCACTATACTCTCTGACTCCCGCTTGACTCTTCATAGAAACCAAATTGGCTCGTCAGTGGACCACTACCTCGGACACACTTGTAGACACCTACTTGTCTCTACGTGAAGTCGACGCTGAACTTTTCAAGACCTTATCTGTTTGCGTGCATCAGGATTGAGAACCACTCAGTTCGATAATAGTCGGGAAAATATTCAATTGTCTCAGACAACGCTTCGGGTCTCCTGAACTTCAGGCACAGAACCATTGGGGGTTCGTTGACTGTAGGTTGGGAACCACTCGCACAAATCAAACATAGAAATACAAGACCGTCTTGAATTTGCCCACATGAATGAAAGTTAAGGGTTGGGCTTAATTTCATCATTAATTTGACATCTTACCGAGAAAACGCGATTAAATCGGTTGTAAAACTGGCAGATCCCGATAGATTAGGAGTCGTCATGTCATTAGTCATAATTGAGATTCAGCTATGAGTATTTTCATTTTCAGGTAATAGGGATCTCATCCATTCATCCATGCATCCATTCATCAGGTCGTCCGTCCATCCATGCATGTATCCATCCATCCGCTCGTACGTCCATCCATCCGTTTGTAGGCTCGTTTTTCCAATCACTTATTCACCAATCGATCAAAGTCGTATATCCATCCATTTGTTCATCCGACCAGCCATTCGCTTATCTATATATTCATTCACCCGGTCATCCATACCAGCATTCTCATCACTCCACATCTGTCCGGCTACTCCAACGAACACGCCTATCTTGAAGTTCATCTATCAAAACCAACTAGGAAAACCATCCAACCCAACACACATTTCTATTCACCATTTTAACCACCCATCCATCTAGACATACGCACCCATCTATTCATTCTTACTTTCATTCTCTCTCTCTCTCTCTCTCTCTCTCTCTCTCTCTCGCTCGCTCTCTCTCTCTCTGTCTACGCATCCAATATATTCACCGATTCATATATACTTCCATCGAACCCTACGCACCCAACTAATCATGCCTTCTTTCATTCCTTCCCTGTATCTACCCATCCATCCATCCATTTATTCATCCATCTAACCATTCGCACCCACCTGCTGATTCGTCCGATCATTTGCTCCCAGTATCTATCCATCCATCCATCCATTTATTCATCCATCTAACCATTCTCACCCACCTGCTGATTCGTCCGATCATTCCCTCCTTGTATCTACTTATCCATTCATGCATCCATACATCCAACCCAACACACCAACCTGTCCATCTATCTATCAATTCATTCATTTATTTATTCATTCATTATTTGAAACAACTATCTATCAAAAGCATCCACTTATTCGTTCTTTCAAACCCACGCATTTGTTCAATCATTACCTTCATTCGTCCATTACATTCCCACACCCAGTTTATTCCATCCAGTAATTCATCCAATCTCATCTAATAAATGATAACATAACAATACAATACAATACAATACATTACAATACAATACAATACAATACAATACAATACGATGCAATGCAATGCAATATAACATGGCATGACATGACATAACATAATATATAATATAATATAATATAATATAATATAATATAATATAATATAATATAATATAATATAATATAATATAATATAATATAATATAATATAATATAATATAATATAATATAATATAATATGTTAATAGTCGAACCGGATATCACGTGGCAAGTTTGATAATTTTTATACTCGATATTTCTGTCCTTTCTATCATGGTCAGTCATAACCAGAACAACTTCTACTGTTTATTTCTTTTTCCTAAATCGCACTCAACCTTTAGCACATGCATTTTCCGGCACACTAACGAATATAGCCATAGAGAGTACCATTTTGGTCGTTAGAGGATATTACGCAATATTTAAATAGTAAAAAGCTGCCGTTTTGGCATATGGTGCTAAATTTTAAAAAAGAATTTGCAGGTTTAGGACAGATTCATAAGCGTCTCAGTTTCTATAGACTATGCGCGTGGCGCACTCGTAGTTTTGTCCAGCTCTGTCTCCTGTATTTCGACACTGTCTGCTAAGGCTGTAAAGGCCGATTCGCGAGTAACAGTTCCTGCCACAGATCGTACAACCATCGTACAGCCAAGAGTAATCAGGGTCACGTAAAACGTACTGGTCAAGGTGGGAGTAAAGGGTAATCAGTCAGGTGAAACATACTGGTCAAGGTGGGAGTAAAGGGTATTCAGTCAGGTGAAACGTACTGGTCAAGGTGGGAGTAAAGGGTAATCAGTCAGGTGAATGATACTGGTCAAGGTGGGAGTAAAGGGTAATCAATCAGGTGAAACGTACTGGTCAAGGTGGGAGTAAAGGGTAATCAGTCAGGTGAAACATACTGGTCAAGGTGGGAGTAAAGGGTAATCAGTCAGGTGAAACGTACTGGTCAAGGTGGGAGTAAAGGGTAATCAATCAGGTGAAAGGTACTGGTCAAGGTGGGAGTAAAGGGTAATGAGTCAGGTGAAACATACTGATCAAGGTGGGAGTAAAGGGTAATCAGTCAGGTGAATGATACTGGTCAAGGTGGGAGTAAAGGGTAATCAATCAGGTGAAACGTACTGGTCAAGGTGGGAGTAAAATGTAATCAGTCAGGTGAAACATACTGGTCAAGGTGGGAGTAAAGGGTAATCAGTCAGGTGAAACGTACTGGTCAAGGTGGGAGTAAAGGGTAATCAATCAGGTGAAAGGTACTGGTCAAGGTGGGAGTAAAGGGTAATGAGTCAGGTGAAACATACTGATCAAGGTGGGAGTAAAGGGTAATCAGTCAGGTGAAACATACGTGTCAAGGTGGGAGTAAAGGGTAATCAGTCAGGTGAAACACTGATCAAGGTGGGAGTAAAGGGTAATCAGACATGTGAAACACTGATCACGGCCAGCCTCATGTCTTCGGTTGTGCTCGAGGTGAGGAGCGTCATTGACATGATGGGGCGATTAGATTATTGAGGCGTCTTTCATTGCCCTACAGCTAGTAGAACCCCTGTTCACATAATTAAGTTCCTGTCGGGATGTAGGAAGAGCCAATGTAACCCACTTCGAAAGAAACATCGTCAAAGGTTAACTCAGCACCAGTAGCTTCCAACAACAACAACAAACAACAACAATAATGACTTCTTCATTATGATTTTCATAAACTGACTTCCTTAAAGAAATTCAGTGTGGCTTATTGGCTGAGATCAGATTCAAAGTTTTGCACGACCAAGAATAGAGCTGAAAAAATAAACAAATTGCGAAACCAATGGAATAAATCTTGCGCCACCAAAACCGTCAAGCAGCAAAACGGATGGCATTGTCAACAAGAGTGATAATAGGAGGAGTATTAAAGTTAGAAACAATTGATCAAATCAATCTAGAGGTAGAACGGTGTTACCAAATAAGTTAAAAGAATAGCTTTGAACCGGTGAAACCTTATAGGCTCTTCGTCTCCAGAAATATTATTGGGTATTAAGGCAGGTATTTGGGCCTGACGAGGTCGTGATTACCTGCTCTACCAGAAATTGCGCGACGTGAAATAACCGGATGTGTGAGTGATCGTTTTTAGTTGGGATACAGCTGAGACAGTTGGAAATTGTTATTGAGTACTCGATTCAGTGGATTATTCAGTTGCTTCCGTTATCTTGAAAAAAAAGCGATCGTTATAAAGATACTTTCCATTTCTGGGGTCCACCGGGCTCAGGAATAAAGGGCAATTGCTTCTGCAGTCGTCAATCACTATGCTGAAAAGTGGGTTCTTATTTTTTTTAAAAATAATTGGAGATTACTCGTCGAACTGATTTCGCTGTACTTAAATCTTCCATATATGCTTGGTCCCTTTCAAAGCTCAACATGTGGACAACAGAGCACGAAATCCGTAGCTCCCGCGGCGGCCTCGAAATTCATCTTTTCTTCGTCACGTACAAATTGACTGCTGGGTCGACTAGATGAAGCAATCATACCAAGACAAAACGTCCGGCATGCCTGGTCTGTCAAGCTGTTCACGACGCGATTGGAACTTGTTTGGGATCGTAAGCCAAGCTGGCAACCCATATGCCCCTCACTCTTTTGATTATATCGTTGATTGAAGCCACATCTGCAGAAGGTATAGTCAAAGGCTGGCCAAGGCATGAATTGTAAAGTAGTAGTCTCAAACATTCAGCAGACAGTGGCTGGTGTGGATCTAGTGTCCTGGTCATGTTGAAAGAGCTTACATTCTGCTTTAGCATGCATCGACCATGGGCATATTGGATATAGACAAGGGTGACATTGTGACATCTATCAATGATCGAATGTTGGATGAGACCACAAGAGTAGATGATTTTCAGCAATACATAGACTGTACAACTTGTACACCGAATGAAGGCGGAGTGGAGTGGTACGATGGGACGACAGAACAGGACTGGGCACATCTTCCAACGAGCCAAACTTTCCATGCTTGCATTGGCTTGACCAGTCACACGTGCATTGATATACTCAAGGATGCAGTACGACATGGGATGATATCGGTGGTCCCCATCGACAACAATGAGCAAATTATTGTAATTTAAAGTGTATATATATATATATATATATATATATATATATATATATATATATATATATATATACATACATACATACACACGTATATACATAATGCATACATATAAGTATATATATATATATATATATATATATATATATATATATATATATATATATTAAACATATACCAGATACAACCACAAGTCTCTTCGACACATTTTCTTTTTGTCAGGCATTTCAATGTTCTGCAGAACCTTTGAGAGATTCTTGAAAGATTTGTCAAAGTCACTAGGAGAAGGCACGAGAAACGCCTAAATCAGACAATAAGTGAGGAGTGCGGCCATTGGACGTTGGTATTCTGCGTACGATGAAGAACGTTGGTATTCTGCGTACGATGAAGAACGTTGGTATTCTGCGTACGATGAAGAACGTTGGTATTCTGCGTACGATGAAGAACGTTGGTATTCAGAGATTTTAATTGTTTAGATCATATGACAAGAATGGTTCTAGAACTTTCGTTTCACCGAATCTGTAATACCTGACAATAGTGGTGTGGGGCAAGAGGACGACCAAGTAGAAGATGAATTGACCGTGTTAAAGACACATTAAAGATGTATGGAGGGCAAACAACAAGGAGTATACATATCTCACAACAAAGGACATTACACCTCTCTACGTCTTGGTACGATACACATTAACATATGAACTAAGACAATCATCACATCACTCTCCAGTGTGATACTTACCACAGGTAAAGGTGAGTAGTAGCCATATCCAGCTTCGCCACTTCCTCTTCACGCACGCCAGAACAACATCCATCATTTCACTTCCAATATTTCCTGGCTTGTAACATCCGGGTATACTTGACAACAGACGCGTATAGTTCACAGAAATTAGTTTAAAGGTGCCATGGTACAGTTAACGAAGTGAGTTAGTATTTCTAATCGTGTCATAAAACTTCAAATCACAGTAGTTTCAAGAAATGGAGGCTGCACAAGTAGGTCTTATTCTATCACTGGAGCACTGTAGAAAACACATAATATTTCGGTGGTTTTTTTTTTTAGAAAGGTGAACGTTGTCTCGGAGCAGACGATGCCCCCATTCTACAAGGTCTAGGATTTGGTTGTAGGTTGGGCAAATAATTTCCTTAATTGTTGTTTTAACGTCCCCAACATTAAGTCCGGTGAATATTTACAGCTAGTTGGACTGAGGGACGACGATATCAGGATTTGAACCCATTAACTTATCCTCGAAAAGCAAACGTGTAAACCACTGCATGACCAAAATGCTCTCATGTTTATTGTTTGTTAGCAATGCCTTGGTTGTACGCACGACCAGTATCTGACCTCACTTCCGTACCACGCGCTTGGAAACAGGTTGTGTTGATAGCAGCCTGACCAGCGAGATAGAGAATCGAACTATAATCGCTTTAGTGGTGAGCATGTTGAGAAAACTTTCATTGCACTACAGCATGGAGAGCAAAGGCTTACCTTTTTCAGTATACCACATATTAAAAGAAACGTCATTACAACTCATTACCAGAGACAATACGTCGCGATCAAAGAACGTATCACGACCGCTCCGAGAAACACAGCCAACGGATTTTTATTGAAAATGTGGTACCTTGGGACAATGTTTCTTATCCCATGTTGCTATAATCCATACGCTTGTTTGTTGATGTTGACCAACTGCCATCACTGGATTGACTGGTGCGACATAGAGTGCACCATTACGGCAAGTGAAAGAGTACACTTCAGATCCATTGCAGCAGACCTTCGATGTGAAGATGGCACTTAAACTAAACTGAATAGATTGCAATACTGGAGGTGTATGTTAGGTTTCTTGCCATTTGCACTGACTAGTCGTGGATGGGGTCTTCCTCGACCACGGAGAATACACGAACATCGATGTCAAAAGCCCAGAGTAGAGCCGACAGACGTGATAGGTTTATTACTTGACGCTTTGGTTTGACTCAGGACAAAAGGTGCTGTAGCAAGCGCAATAACTGTTTACAGTTTACGATTTATCTCGCAGAATCGAGCAAGTAAAACGGGCATCAAATGTACGATTTTATCAGGTAACCGGATACCTGAGTATGGTTTGTCACAATACAATACGTTCACTTCATTTAGTCACTTCTCTTCTATCTTTGTGGGGATTTATATATATTTTGTGCACATTCAATCGAGTGGCCATGTCTTCGCATGGTGGGATGGCCGCCTCCTTCAAGTCTCCGCTTCATGCTGTACTCTAATGGGTAGAATTTGTACCCAGACATCGGTTATAGGCCTGCTCTTTTCGATGTTCACATGTCAAAGATTATTTGACGTGCACAGCGTGTGCAAGGGATATCAGAGCTTATCATTCATCTTCGATAAGATTAAATGCCGATTTCACCTCCTTTGAGACGAGGGAACGCTTGAAACGTGTTGGATTTGAACCACCTACCGTTTCACACTTTCGTTAGTTTCTTGGTAGGCGAGCGCTTTACCTCTACCATAGCAGCCGATTGCTTTACATTTCTGTCACAGCGACGACGCTCAATGCAGCGATATGGATATTAATTTACAGAAGCAGAATATAAGGACAAAAAAAGCATTTACAATGAATTTCCGTGTGACGACAATAATACACTACCATCACATCACTTTACAAGGAGATCGCTGTTACCTCATCAGATTCTTGGTCGCATGAAATATACAGTTGATGATATATTCCCAAATAACCAAACAACCATTAAAGTATTACCTTCACATTTCTATATTGCAACTGTGTGTTATCGGGTCCAATGGAAAAGTTGAGAATATTAACACTGACACCTCCTATGTAGTCATACAATCCTACTATACCGGGTGAGCTATAGGACCGGGTAATCTGTCCTATAGAAATAGTAAGCTATAGGAACTTCAGCAAGTACAAGATAAACAAAAACATGTGACGCTATATTTGTTGGAGAGCTCAGAAACAGATAGAGCCAACAGATTTATTTTTTGGAGAGCCCAGCTACAGATAGAGCAGACAGATTTATTTGTTGGAGAGCTCAACTAAAGATAGAGCAGACAGATTTATTTGTTGGAGAGCTCTGCTACAGATAGAGCAGACATATTTATTTGTTGGAGAGCTCAGCTACAGATAGAGCAGACAGATTTATTTGTTGGAGAGCTCAACTAAAGATAGAGCAGACATATTTTTTATTTGTTGGAGAGCCCAGCTACAGATAGAGCAGACATATTTATTTGTTGGAGAGCTCAACTAAAGATAGAGCAAACAGATTTATTTGTTGGAGAGCTCAACTAAAGATAGAGCAGACAGATTTATTTGTTGGAGAGCGCAGCTACAGATAGAGCAGACAGATTTCGCTGATTGATGGTAATTGAGATATTTTGACTTTGATGATTGATGGTAATTAAGATGTTTTGACTTTGAGGATTGGTGGTAATTGAGATGTTTTGACTTTGATGATTGGTGGTAATTGAGATGTTTTGACTTTGATGATGATTGGTGGTAATTGAGATGTTTTGACTTTGAAGATGCTTGATGGTAATTGAGATGTTTTGACTTTGATGATGCTTGATGGTAATTGAGATGTTTTGACTTTGATGATGATTGATGGTAATTGAGATATTTTGACTTTGATGATGATTGGTGGTAATTGAGATGTTTTGACTTTGATGATGATTGATGGTAATTGAGATGTTTTGACTTTGATGATGATTGATGGTAATTGAGATGTTTTGACTTTGATGATGATAATTTTTTTTTAAATATAATTCATTTTTTTCCCCACTAGGATGATAACTGGTGATAATTGAGATATATTGACTGTGGTTGATAGTAATTGAACTATTTTCACTGTGATTACGATTCGAATTTTCTCTGCATCTGAAGAAAAAAGGACCTACACAAAAGCTGGCCTTCTTAAAGCATTCCTGTCTCCGATCACTTACATCGACTATTTCAATATCAATATCTTCCACACGGTGAGGATGCAAATCCCAGGCACAATCACTTTTAGTTGTCCTTTATGAAATGCTTGGAAAGTCAGAGAGTGTCTATTCTTTCAACCAATGTACCCCTTTGGAGTATTTTCATTTTAGAATAGACTAAATGAAATGGCTAACAAAGTCACAAAGTCGGCGTACAGTACATTTTTTAGTATCGCAAATAAGCACACGCATGATAATGAGATATATTAGCAAATTCTTCCGTTTTCATCTTTCTTTAGTTGTATTATATGTTTTCAGTTTTCGGAAGAAATAAAATTGTACTGGATAACAAGAAATATATAGCAGAAATTCGCGTAGGATTCCCGAACTACGTCCATAAACTGGACTACATTGTCGCGTCACGCGTAGAAAGATTGTTTGCTAACGCCGCCAATTAACCAGTGACTACGTTTAGCCGTCATATACCCCAACCTGGCACTATGGAATAGAACAAGCGCCGTAATTCATTGGTGATTCTAGACAAAAACTGCCACACTCGGGACTGCAATGTGCCACGGCGGTTGGGGCGCTAAACTCTCACATCAAGAGAATTGCGTTCCAGCCCAGATTACTTCCCGCCATGTTCTTCCAAGATGTAAACTGGTATCTGATCCAGAGATAGCACAGGCAAAAAAGCGAGTAAGGGAACTAACCCTTGCCGTTTAGTAATGTTTCTAGTGAGATGGGTTCGTCATTTTTAGCTGCCTACTGAGTAAGTTCGGTGATATCAGAGAATGTGAACCATATTCAAACAGTCTGCATCCAGGTCTAAGCTCTTACCAATCTAATAATTGATCTTACAGATTTACACTGATGTCAATCTCTTAATGGATGCACTTCGGGCAAAAGAGTTATCGTCATAGTCAGTGAACAAAACTACCTACTAGAAACGTTAGATCTCGTACAGTGAAGTCTCAAATATGCCATCTCAGATGGCAATGTCTTCTAAGCTACCATTCAAAATATTAACGTAACTTAACGTCACTATACTGGTTTAGAAAACTCTGCAGAGCCTGTTTACAACCAGTTTCTTCTACCCCCTTGTCTTGTCTCTCCCGTATCCCCTAGAGGTCGCAGGGATATCAATCTGCGCGTTAGCGATGTGTCTTAGACATGTTGCTAAACGGGCAGGGCTCAATCTCTTTCCCGTTATTTGTTAATCCATTATTGGCCTGTGTGTACATTTCAAAGCTACATCAAAACCGACACTCAACAAACAGGACGAGGGACCCCAATCTGGTGAAGTGCAATCCTGTGTATTAGACCGTGGAAATACGAAACAGGGTAACCGAAATACTACTTCAAGTAGATGAAGACCATGCTATGAGAATGGCATGGAAAAGCACCACAAAATAAACTCACTAATTAATTCAAATTAAAATCTACCACACGTTTTCATGGACACAAGTGTAAGCCTTCGATTAGTATGAATTCCAGTCAAATCCGTGGTCTGGTGGTATCCATTATGGACTAAAACACGAAAGCAAAATTAGACCCGTGGTCTGTTAGACGTCATTTTTGCTGCTCTTGTCTCTACACCTCGATTGACGGATTATTCCTAGAGATGTTTAAGTTATAAATCGTGTTTATGTCAATTCTTCAATTTCTTCCAATAATTTCTTATTTAGACTGGGACTCCCCATTCTTCAATAAATTCTGCTGCCTGTTTCACGGTCTCTAAGCCGGTGTACAGGTTCTTCTCAATGGCAGTGGGCACGGGTCGCATCATTCTTCTTTGCATTATGTACTGTATGCAGGAAACTTACTTGGTACGATCACAAAGAGATAGAGAGAGAAAGGCTGGCTTGCGCAACTCTCCTTCACTATAATCCAAACGTACGAATCACTTTGTTTCTGTTTGACATTAGTTACACACCACTATCTACTATGAAATGCACAATAAGAGTGCCTTTACTATGGCACATTGAACATTTGCACGCTCCTGGGTCGTGTCTATAACATCCTACACCCGGGTAGAAGGGAGTGTCCTATTTCATTGTACTAAGTGCAGCAGACAATTCAGGGTTCGGATTAGCTTATTTAGCCATCTTCGAAATCATTGGAACAGAGCATATTGACAAAGTGGTCCACATCGATTACGATGGACGAACAACACTAAATTCAAGATACGACCCACAAACAAATGTTACTGCGGCCCTTCAGACATGACAGCAGCACTTTTATTTTAGCTCACAGATCCGAGGCGATGAATGTGGCCCACAGGCACGCCTGACAAAGGGAAACTGTACGGCTGTTTTGTGATCTTGAAACAGACAGAGGGCTTTATTGTAGAATCCAGAATGGCAGTTAAAATAAGCATGGTAAAAAATAAGGAAAAGAAAAAAAAAAGAAGAAAAAGAAAAATAAGAAGAAAAATAATAATAAGAAGAAGAAGAAGAGAACGAAGATGAAAAAGAAGAAGAAGAAGAGAACGAAGATGAAAAAGAAGAAGAAGAAGAAAAAGACGAAAAAGAGAAAAAGAAGAAGAAAAAAGATCAAAAGAAGAAGAAAAAGAAGAAAAAGGAAGAAGGAAAAAAAAGAAGAAGAAAAGAAGAAAAAAAAGAAGAAAAACAGAAGGAAGAAGAAGAAAACGTTTATCCTCGCCAGTGGATGGATTGACTACATAAGAGAGAGACTGACCCCACTCGCCCACGCTGTGAATCTTTGTTCTATTCATCATCTTCCAGGAGCTAATGTGGAGGAATTTCTTCTGAAGATAATAAGACAACAATCACAATAATAAAGCTAGGCTGCTGCGGAAGTGAAGCTACTACAAAGAGTGTAATCAGAAGGCAATTACGGCTCAGGTACCGCAACGGAACAAAAACACGAACTAAGCCTACGTTACGACCGAAATGTCTTCACCATGGACAAAATACATCAAAAATGAAAATGAATTATGAGAGTAATAATGAGTACCTAAAAGTACGTCTGCCTGGGGTAGGTTGGATGCAACATGTGTACACGTCTAAGAGAAAGCAACTATCGAAGGGAACCTGCATGTTATGTATGTGTTCAGTACTTAGTATTGAATGAGGGAGGGACAAAAAGCTGCAAACAGAAAGATTACACTAGTTATACAAGATTCAGATAGGAACACAGACGTTCAAAATTTTAAGAAGCAGAAGTGTCGAGACATTTGATCGGCGAGTTAATCAATTCTGACGATCTGTTTTTCTCCAGTTGCAATGTTCTGTATTGCGTTGCCTATCACTGGCTAGTGTACTGATTGGATCAAGGGACTTGGTTCGTGGTTGAGAGAGACTGCTTTGTTAAAATGAGGAAACAGTAGCCAACAATCTTCAACAACCACTTGAGAGTCGATGGTGGTGCTAATTCAACAATCGCTTGAGAGTCGATTGTCGTGCTAGTACTCTGTCAACTATGCCAGCAGTCCGCACCAAAAAGAGTAGTGGTACAGGGGGTTCCATCTCATTGCAATATCCAAGGCAACGAGGAGGCAGACAGACTGGCAAAACAAGGTGCAAGACTACCACAACCAGACTCTAGTGTGATCTACGAAGAGTCAAAAAGGCTTATTAGGGCCAGATACATGACCAAATGGGAAACAGAACATACTGGCTACACAAAAAATGATGCCTATTACCAGTTGAACAGAAGAGAGCAGGTCGTGGTCTTCAGACTCCGCACAGGCCACAACAGACTGAGGTACCACCAATTCAATAAACTGAAGATAGGTGGCACTGACGAATGCACATGTGGTACCGGGAAAATGACCGCTGAACATCTGCTGCAAAATTGCCCGACATACGAGGACCAGAGAAAGCACATGTGGCCATCACTGGTGCCAACACTAGACAAGCTCTATGGCAGTGTCGACAGCCTCAGGATGACCACTGCTTTTTTCAAAAAAATACAGGTTGACGTTTGACAGCGTACGAAGAAGAAGAAGAAGAAGAAGAAGAAGAAGAAGAAGAAGATTGTCGTGCTAGGAGAAACCTAGTTCAACCATTCCTTGAAAATCGATTGTGGTGCTAGTTTAACAATCACTTGAGAATCAATTTTGGTGCTAGTTTAACAATCACTTGATTGTCGATTGTGGTGCTAGTTCAACATTCCTTGAGAATCGATTGTGGTGCTAGTTCAACAATCACTTGAGAATCGATTGTGGTGCTAGTTCAACCATTCCTTGAGAATCGATTGTAGTTCTTGGAGAAACCATGTTCAACGATTACTTGTATTGTGTCTGTGTTTATAAGTCATTGTCATCATCAATCGTATTTTCATACTCCCGTGGAGCATAGGCCGCCAACACACACATACCATGCCTTTCTGTCTTTAACCAACATCTCCAGGTAGCTTCCAATATTTTTTTCACTTTGCTCTTATGATGTAACCACAAAATAATAACTCTCTTAACTCTGACTTAGCTCATCAATGATATTGTTATCCACATCTTCGCCATTTACCGCCTAATTAGTTTTCGTTTCTTGCAAGGAGAATAACCCACCCTTCTTTGTATCCATAATTCAAAGACACCAGTTCTCTTCTACAAAGATTTGTTAATTGTCCACGTTTCTACAACATACAGTAAGGAGGAGTGTATATACCACGTGATCATTCTCATTTGACATTTGTGAGCGGTGTATTGGATGTCCATATATGACTCGTGTTGGTGAAAACAGATTTGGCCATCCCTGTTCACTTCCTGATGTCAATTTTCTATCTAGGGTTCCCTGTTGCTACAGGTGTAACATGTGAGAATCTATTGACCTATATTCGAAAATTATATACATGGATAAGCCCAGGTGACAGGACAGGAATTAAAATTGACTTAATTATGTTAAGACACAGATTCAGAAACATTGTTAAAAACACGAAGACCTACCGAGGAGCAGATATCAATTCAGACCACAATCCAGTTTGTATGATAGTGCATATACAATCTAAAATCACATAGTATATAGGGACAAAGACACTTAATAAAGGCAGGTCAGCACTAAAACAACCAGATATAAGGCAAAAGCACCAGGTAGCAGTAAAGAAGGTGTATGAAAACTTGCAATCAGAGGACATGGAAGGAAACACAGATAGGAGAAAAAACACTAAATGGGAACGTATAAAAACCAGTATCCAAGTAGCAAATAAATCATTACTAGATAAAGAACATGGAAAAACCAAGAATGGATGACGGAAAACTAAAATGGTAGTTAGACAAAAGGCTAAAAACACTCCTGCATATTCATCACTACACAAAGAGAGATGTACAATGTACAGGCTGACCAAAGAACAGTGGTTGGAAGAAACATGCAAGGTAATAGAAGACATGGGACTAAAACAAAATGCCAGAAAAGTGCAGATAGAAATAAAGAAAACAACAAACAAGACACAGGTAACTCAGAATGGGGGATGCATCAGAGATAAGAATTGTACCATTATGATGGATGAGAATGACATATCGAACAGATGGGAGGAATAAATAAGGGAACTATTTGAGGACAGTCGCGGAGCCAAACCATCAACATATGATAATGAAGGACCCAGCATCTTCAGATCTGAGGTGGTAAATGTGATAAAAACTTTGAGAAAAGGGAAAACAACAGGGCCAGACTCCATAAACATAGAAATGATAGAGGCCCTAGAGGAATTTTGTTCATAGATATATACTTACTGATCTGTGTAACGACATACAATACTGGATGCATACCAACAGACCTGAAAACATCTACGTTTATAACACTTCCGAAAAAACAGAATGCAACAGAATGTTCAGACTTTAGAACAATAAGTCTAATGAGTCACACAATTAAAATACTACTCAAGATCTTACAAGAGAGAATAAGAGATAAAATAGAGAGGGAAGTTTCAGAAGAACAATTTGGTTTTCGAAAGTTTAATGAAACAATGGAAGCCATTTTCTGTTTGCGAACTTTGACAGAGAAATATACAGAAATACATAATGACATGCTTTACAGTCTACCAGAAGGCTTTTGACAGAGTCCAATATGAAACAAATTAAATGTTGAAAAAGTTGGGGGTGAAAAGATAATTAATTACCGAAATCAGGGTTAGACAGTTACGTTATTTTGGCCATATAACAAGACATACCTCCTTGTTGAAGACCATACTGGAAGATAGGGGGGAAGGCAGTCGTTCAAGAGGCAGACAACGCTTTAAGTGGGTGGATAACATTAGAAGATGGACTGGAAAAAAGATTCTTAAATTGCACAATTACGACAAGAGATAGCGTACACTGGAGATCCATTGCAGCCGACCTTTGATGCGGAGATGACATCTGAACTGAACTGAACTGACCTGACGTGTTCCAGTGTTTGACTGTCTTGAGAGTAGCTATCATGTAACGTGTTAGATAAACCACTGCAGAAGGACGTGAAGTGCTTTGGTGCAGGGAGCACACAGGAAATAGCTACCCTATGCTTTGTTAGAAGCAAAGAAGGAACAAGTGAAAGAAGAAGGATGTTTTGTTTGGTAAAGATAAATGGGCAATTCTGACAGTTATGCAAGTGACACTGGCATGATAGCAATTGGCGGCAGGCGGTCTGACGAAGTGAGACATCAAGGATGGAGTCAGATACTTAATGAATCCTAAAACTGTAGTTCTTCCTCGCTCGGCACAGTCCATGATCAGATCTAACCTGACTTTATTACTGCTAACGACTGAGTACATCTGTTGCCATTACAAACGATGCGATTGATTTACGAGTAATAAAGATTTTAAAGTGAATCACGGACAATCAATAAGGGACACGAAGTTCATTAGAGCCCACACAAATGTCGCTATACAAAAAACTGTTAGGAATCCAGCGGACTGTTAAACACACAAACGGGGTCTTACTTTGGAAAGTGGTAGTGGGAGATGGAAGTCACTGCTGTCAGGGATGAAGTTCCAAAGACATTCTAGTATTATTTCGCAGTTATTATTGCAAATGGGATAACCAGCTTCCTTCTCTGCTGTCTATCATTTCTTAACAAAAGTCACATTATCCCTCTGGGTAATCTGTAACCTGCATAGATAGGGAATTGAACCAGTCACCTTTGACAGGAAAACCAAGCACTCTAATTCCTCTAATGACAAGACGATTGTATTATGAGAAGGCTCCACATACAACAAAAATAAAGAGAAAGTGTAGTGCACACATCGCGAAAAGCCAATAATAGTGTTACACCTTGTTTTAACAAAGGGACACAGTATTCTTAAGCTACAACTAAGGGACACAATGTAGTTAAGCTATTACTAAGGGACACAATATGGCTAACCTACAACTAAGGGACACAATTTTGGCTAACCTGCAACTAAGGGACACAATTTAGCTAAGCTTTAACTAAGGGACACAATATAGCTAAGCTATAACTAAAGGCCACAATAAAGCTTACTTATAACTATGGGACACAATAAAGCCTACTTTTAACTAAAGGTCAAAATAAAGCTAACAATTAACTTCACGTTCTACAAAGGCCATGCTACATGATGATGATGTTTTCTATGTTCAAAAATGAGTTTTGTTTACAATTAGCAATGACATAACTCTTTAGGGGTTACCACGGCCATATTGGGACCAAAAATTAGTAACACTAACCGCCAGGAACACCGTCAGTGGTGACTACGGAAAGTGGGCATATGACGGCTTACCCGTCTTGATAAATAGCGATTTCAGCAAACACAATGAAGGATTATACATAAGAGTTAGTAGTTTCATTTTTCCGTCTCACCTCTACACAAGTATCCGAATATTTCGAACACAAAAGCTGATCTATATTTGGCGTGTTTGTTATCAAAGTGTGGTTTTTGGCGGGAAATGCATACAAATATAGTGATACATAAATTAAGTAATTCGAAAATTGAGACACGTTTTAGAGGTTCATTTATCTGCTATTACTGTGTTGTGGTATTCTGGAAGGTAAGTTTTGAGTGTGTGTGTGTGAGACAGGTAAACGAACTTGACTCTCAATAAACGAAAGAGCAAAATGGTTGGGCATCAAAATAAAGATATAACCTTTCATTAATGGGTGTCTGCACTGAATAGAGAGATTGAAATAACATGAATGATGAATAATGTGGAACTGTTGGAAAGAAACGGTACACGTCAAGACAATGGCTAGGATTCACATTAAGGAAACCAATTGATAATATTACAAGATAGTCTCTGTTCTGGAAATGCAAAGACACGAGAAGTAGTGGTCGACTAAAACACACATGGAGGTGAGAGCTCGAGTCAAACATGAAAGAACCAGAAACTACGTTCACAGACCTGGAACGGATTGTCCATGACAGGAGGACGTGGCATGCGCTTCAAAGATGGTGTTGTCGTATCTACCATAAACTAATGTAAGTTATTTACAGTTGACCGGAGTGTCTGAGTCCGTCCGCTTCATATCGCAACAATGTTTTGTTCCATCTCGGTTAAATAAACATCCAAGGACGACACAGCTTTAAATGGCTACCTGACTCACTGCTATGGAAGAATGGCAGTGAGCAAGGATAATGACACCCCATCTCATAAACAGCAGAAGTATAGCACGATGATACCTTTCACACTTAATCTCTGACTGCAGTGTCTATGGGACTTTCATCCCATTTTCGACAAGCATGGCTTAGTTTGCATAGACTGCGTGACCATAAGACTGTCCCTAACCTGGGGGCAGTTTCAGATGCAGCCTAGGGGAACCATGTCACCTCTCCGTGCCACAACGTACGTATGTTGCTTAGAAGAGGGGATATCCACTATTTCTTCAAATATCCTAAAGCTAAAAATGATTTCATATAACGTAACGCTACAAATATTTTTTTTTAAACATAATAAGTTCGTTTGGAAAATGACTTATCTAAGACTATATTCGTAAATATCAGTGTTTATCATTTGATAACCTTTCTCACGCCTTCCTCTACCATCTTACCCTTATCTGATTATTCTCGAACATTTCATCTCTCCATTTATCTCATCTTTTTCTACAAATGGTACTGTGTTTTATATTCCCGCTTCTGTCCTGACCTTAGACTACCACTCTGTGTTCCAGTTTACTGAAGCTTTGTGTGATTGGAAACTTGTATGTTTTCCCAAGAGATGGGCATATTGACCGAGCTAACTAAGGTCTCCACAAGTTGGACAAATTCTAGACACACTCATTAAAAAATCATTTTCATGAATTGCCAGGCATGAAGTGTGAAGTACAGAACATTCGCTCTTCTAAAGCGTGTTTGTTTGTTACTCGAATTCCTTGTCTGTTGCTACATCTGAAATGGAGTGCAAATGTATAATTAATAATTAAACATAATCGTTTGATCTAAAGTACGTGTCTCAAAACGCGGTCCCCGGACCATCTGCAGCCGGTTGTTTTTACCATGCGGCCCGCAATACGAGTGCCATCAGAATGTGGTATAAGATGTATTACAAGATTCAGAAGTCGGTATAAAGTGGTAGGGGTAAAGATAGTCCTTTAGGAGACATAGCTGTCGGAGATGAAGTGTTAGCGACTTAATTGTGTTAAGTCAGAGTTGTCTATAAGGTGGAATATCTAAATATTTTCCTCGCTGGCAAATGTTCGTTAACAGCAATCCAGACACCCATTAACAGCTTGGTTGACTGGGGTATACCGATAATGTAAGTCGATCCTTGCTCTTGTACTGTGTGAAGCAAACGCTCTACCATAACGTTGATAAGACTGTAATGAACACCATCTAGACATTTACTGACGAGAACCACTGACGGCATTAATGAGAAACCATAGAATAGCCAGACGATTTCGGTAGAAGAACGTGTGTTTAATAAGTGGGCAATTTCAGAAATGAACGATTTATACATCAGTTGTAGATCATTTAAAGTAAGTAAAAGGAACGATCGTAGCAACTTAAACATCCGCGGCAAAGCAAAAATCTATGCAAAAATAAACTAAGGACTTTGTCCCAGGTTTCGTGTAAGAGGCCAACTACAATAGTCACCATTTACTTTGTAAGTAGGGAAGAACGGGCAACCGGATTAACAAGCACGTGACACATAAGGAACGTTTTAACCAAGCAATCTTTCTCAAGTGCGAGCACAAGTTAAAATGTAGCCGGCTAATTGGGCTGTCCAAGTTATTCTCATGCTATCTTTGGACTATTCAAATTTCTCTTATTGTGGTTCTTGGTATATTCATCATGTAACTACAGTTCATGACGATAACGAATGTGGCTCGTTAGACCAATCCAAGCAGAGAAGTGGTTCCACTGTGTGTTTAAGTAAGGTCAGCACAGTTTGGGGCATCGCATGGTGTGGCGTGTCTTCTCAAACGCTGAGGCAGGCCTTAGCCTATCCGCACTCATTATCTCTTGTGTCTGTATTCCATGTTTAATTCTGCCACTCCACGTAACACGATCCATGGCGTCCTGTCCTCGTGATTCCAAATGAATGTCATCATCATTCATTTCCCGTTTTCGTACATCCTTGCACCGAAGCAGTGGTCGGCCCCGAGACCTTTTTCGCAACTGTAATTCCCTATGGAGAAGATCTTTTGATATCTGCCATCCTCCATCCTCCCAGTGTGTCCCAGCCATCGGAGCCCCCGTAAACTGAGCATGGGAAAAATTGTGACAGTGGCTGTTCTCTCCAACCCCTCTACGTTGGTGATCTTGTCGTGTCAGCCAACTCACAGAACTCTGTGCAGACACCTCATATGATAATTGGTTGGCCGCCTCTCCTGTTGTCTGTAGGTGGACCTTGTCTCACTGCAATAAAGGAGGGTGCTGAGGAAACAGGCCTGGTAAACAAGTGATTGGTATATTAACTTAACGTTAAACAGGCCTTGGTTTATTAACTTAACGTTAAACAGTCCTTGGTATATTAACTTAACGTTAAACAATCCTTGGTATATGAACTTAACGTTAAACAGTCCTTGGTTTATTAACTTAACGTTAAACAGTCCTTTGTATGTGAACTTCACTTCATGCACCCCTTGATTTGTTTACTGGACTTCATTTGACGCTTGGTATGTTAAGATTAGGTATAGAGACACGAATCATTAGGTTATTCCAGAACATGTATGAAAATCAGGTCAGGACAGGTCAGGTCATCCTGTAACCGGTGAGGTCGTTGGGGCACACATAAAGACATCCTTACAACACCATGCCACCCTTTTCTGTCGGCGGCCGCTGCCTGTGCCTCTTCTGGTCGGAGATTGGTCCATTCTTTTATGTTGTCCTACCACCTCTTTTTGGGACGGCCTCTTCGTCGTCTGGCTTGCACCTTTCCGTGGAGGATAGTATTTGCAAGACCATTTGATCTCGATATGTGACCGTACCAAGCGAGTTTCCTTCTTTTGACAATAATTATGAAAATCAGGAAGTGATTATTTTTATCTTTCCGTGTCCAAGCACAACGTCATATAGCGTTCATCCAGTGTTCAGCAACTTGAATTACCGTTCGCCTTTAGCATGTCGCTCTAGTCACATATATCCAAACGGTTTTGGACAGATCATCAGATGACCCAGATCGTGTACCGCACTGCAGTCACGTATACTGCCGCCAGAGAGCTCCTATCTCTTCATGTTCTTCCTACATTGTGATACGCCAGTTCTAAGTCTATTTACTATCTTCCAAGGGAGTAGGTTAGTCATGTCCAGGGGCAGGTGCCTACTAAAGCTCGATCCCTGGGTCCTGTATCATTAAGTGCGACAACTTTCAGGGCTTGGCTGTACGGGTTTTGTTGATTTAAGAAAACTGTGTCTGGGTCTGAGTCTTGTGATCTGCTACTGGTATCTAGGGTCGATTTCCTGTTTCGCTCGTTCAATTTCAGCAGTCATGCTTCTTCTGACGGCAGGTGGAGCTCTGTCAATTATATGATATATTTTAGAAGTGCAGGTGCGATTTAGGCATCCTGGTACTATCATGCCTGTCTCGTTTATTGCTTTATCAGCGAGTTTTATGTTTATTTCAGTCAAAGAAGGACTAACAGATCCAGTTACAATAAGACAAACGGTGCAACATCGTTGCTTGCTTTCACCAAGTCTCTATGGATCTAATTCTGAGATGATGTTGAAAAAAGTTATTTGGAGTTACAATAAAAGTGTCAATGTCAGTGGCATGAGAGTTATTGCCATCAAATTTGCCGATGGCCCAGCTCTAGTTAGAAGATCAGTAGCAAATGCTGCTTGAACAAACTAAGAGCGCAGCCAGTGTTTGACATGAAAATAAACACATTGAAGACATATACATTGGTAATAGCCAAGCAACATAAAATAGACATATGAATATAACCAATAGCGACATTTTTAAAATAATGCAGAAACGAAAGCTTGGTTGGCTGGGCTTCAATATTAGATATGAAAGTCTTCTGCAAAAGGTACTACAGGGCAAGATTCTGGAGAAAAAAGGAAGAGGACGATCGAGAATCATCTTCACAACTCAAACATGCAGACACATTGAAGTACGAACCTACAAGTATACTGAAATTAAGAGAACTGCAATGGATAGGGTCAAATGGAGAGACACACTCATAAAACCTTGCAACCAATTTCAGGACAGTTCAACCAGATGATGATGGCGATGATGGTGCTGATGATGATATAAATATATATTTATATGATCGTAGCCTACATATTTGACTTGATGACACTATTGGTATGTCAATTTAAGTAGATTCGATCCTTTTTTACAGTAACGACTTCTTGCAACCCTTGACCTGTTAACTGGACTTCATTGGAAACTTGGTCTTTTAAATTGACTTCATGATACTCTTAATCTCCTAACTGGACTTCACACGACATTTGATCTTCTAGCTGGACTTCACACGATATTTGATCTTCTAGCTGGACGTAACACGACATTTGATCTTCTAACTGGACTTCACACGACATTTGATCTTCTAGCTGGACTTCACACGACACTTAATCTCCTAACTGGACTTCATGATACCCTTAATCTCCTAACTGGACTTCATGATGACCTTAATCGCTTAACTGGACTTCATGATGACCTTAATCTCCTAACTGGACTTCATGATGACCTTAATCTCCTAACTGGACTTCATGATGACCTTAATCTCCTAACTGGACTTCATGATACCCTTAATCTCCTAACTGGACTTCATGCAACCCTTAAAATGTTAAAATGATTTCATTGGCTTGGCTTGGCTTCGTTCGTTCTCAATTTCCCGCTACGAAACCCTGAAGGGCTTAAGTAGCAGAATGTAGTCCAGAGAACAGAATGCGTTGTGTCGTAATTTACAGCTTGACTGCGATATTTGCACCTTTCGGTCCTTCTTTTTCTTCTTCTTCTTCTTCGTACGCAGTCAGACAGTAACCATTATTTTTTCGAAAAAAGCAGCCGTCATCCTGAGGCTGTCGACACTGCCATAGAGCCTGTGTAGTGTTGTCACTGGTGATGGCCACATCTGCTCTCTCTGATCCTCGTATGTTGGACAGTTTTGCAGCAAATGCTCAGCGGTCATTTTCCAGGTACCACACGGGCATTCGTCGGTGCCACCTATCTTCAATTTATTGAATAGGTGGTACCTGAGTCTATTGTGGCCAGTGCGAAGTCTGAAGACTATGACCTGCTCTCTTCTGTTCAACTGGTAGTAGGCATCATTTTTTGTGTAGCCAGTATGCTCTGTTTCCCATTTGGCCTTGTATCTGTCCCTAATAAACCTTTTGGACTCTTCGTAGGTCACACTAGAATCTGGTTGTGGTAATCTTGCCCCTTCTTTTGTCAGTCTGTCTACCTCCTCGTTGCCTTGAATGTTACAGTGGGATGGAACCCACTGTACCAGTATTCCTTTTGGTGCGGACTGCTTGCATAGTTGACATAGTACTGTTCTTAAATCATTAAGATCTTTTTTTCTGGTTTTTTAGTGCTGTAACCACGGACAGGGCATCTGTAAACAGGAGTATCTGGCTTTCATTGCTTTCGCCTGTCAGCATTGCTTCTACTGCAGCCTTCAGTGCCTCTGCCTCCGCTCTGAAATTGCTTTAGAATTTTCCAGTTGCCACTGACAGTGTTATTTTTCTACCATTTGTTAGGCTCAGGAATACCCCTCCCCCTCCATTCTGTGTTGTGTTTGTTACAGAACCGTTGGTGTACGCATGGGTCCAGTCCATGCTTGGGTAGTTTTTCGCTATGTGCCTCAGGGTTATGTCTATTCTTTCTTTTTCAGTCTGGATGTTCTTGTTTCCGATACCTGGTATATTTTCTACTACCTCTGGAATGATATGCTGCTTCCACGTGGGTTTGCGTACAGTAGGGATGGGCTTTGGTGTTGGTATAGTGTTCATAGGGACTTCGCTCATCTTTGCTTTGGCTATTTCTGCAAAGTTTCTCCGCTTTAGTTTCCCTTTTCCAAATCTATTTAGTATCTGATGCATTGGATGGTCTGTCAGTCTTCTGAGTTTCTCTGCTTGCTGCTGGGCTCTGCTGTCTCTTCTATCGGTCATGGATTGCAGATTTGTAATCTTTTCAAGTTCTACAATTAGCGTTGACTTCATGCCTCCTGTTATAACTCGCATTGCTTGGTTTTGAAGTTTGCTAATTTTATCAAAGTTCGCCTTTGCTGCTGCTGCCCATGCGGCAATGCCATACTCGAGAACTGGTCTCACTCTTCCAGTGTACAGTTTCTTCAGTATTCTTTCGTCTGCTCCCCAGCTTGTGCCAGCAAGTTTCCTCATGATTGCCATTCTTTGTCTTGCTCTCATTCGGTTTCTCTGGATCTGACTTTTCCATGTCATGCGCCGATCAAATGTGACGCCCAAGTAGTTTGGGTTGTCGTGTAGCCGCAGATATTTGCCGTTAAGACTTATTTTGGTGTTCTGCGGTTTATATGAAAGAGAGAATATCGTACATGTTGTTTTTTCTTCATTTATTTTGACCAGCCATGATTTTCCCTACTCCTCCGGCGATGTTAGGGCCTGCTGCATCCGATTGTTAGCTATGGTGAGATTTTCTTCAGAGGTCCACATAGCCAGATCGTCAGCAAACATGGAGCTGTGGACTCTTCTTGGTATATTCTCTATGATGTTGTTTATATACACCAGAAAAAGTGTGGGTGACAGTACTCCCCCTTGTGGTACTCCTTGCTCCAGTGTCACCTTTTTGCTCATCTGCCCTTGTACTTGAACTCTGGCTGTTCTGTTTTCGAGGTAGTGGTTGATCCATCTGTACATTTTTCCAGATACCTCACTTCTTCTTAGCTTGACTTTAAGTCCCTCTTTCTACACCTTGTCAAATGCCTTCTCTAGATCCACCCAACCAGCTACTGTATGCTTTTTCTCCTGGTAAGCATCATCTAGTTCCTGGGCTATGGGAGTGATTTGGTCCTCGGTTAGATCCTTGGTCTGAAAGCTCGTCAAGCGAGCATTGGTCTGTTAACCTGACTTCATAGACTCTTGTTCTGTTAATGTGACATGTAGCCCTTAGTGTGATTGGTGTGTGAGATCCCCTCAACTGGAGGCTCCAATGTCTTAACACGTTTCCTCAGAAAAAAAACAAACAAACAATAACAAAGAAGTATGCAGGCTAACAATAAACCGACGTATCCCTATGTTAGGGAAATATCATAACTGTTGGCGTGACAATGGGAAATGTAAGTTTGCATTGCGACAGTTGGTGAAGAAACGATTGGTAAAACAATACAGGCCATTGCTTGAGACTGTTTGAATGCCAAGTGGAAACGGCTGACGGTATCTATATCTGGTGTGAGTGCAGGCAAGCGAGAAAGGTCTCTTTGTGAAAGATGCAAACAGCGTGGAAGAGCAGTTTGTATTGTAAATAGGTGGTCTGGTAAACATAGTCTCCCACTACATTATTTGTAAAGGTCGAGCGACGTTATTTGCATTCAATACTGCTTTTAGTGTGTATCCTTGCGCGTTAGAGGGAAACAATGAGGGAGAGAGAGAAAGAGAGAGAGAGAGAGAAAGAGAGGAGAGAGATTAGAGAGAGAAAAGAAAAGCTTTCTTTAGTTTCTATTCTCAATTGTATTGTTATATACGTCCATCTGATAAAAACTGTCACGTGTTTTATTTATGAAAAGACAATACATTTCTGGAACAGTTAAGATGTAGGTATTGATCTCAGAGTGAAAGTGATCGATCAACCTTTAGCTTCAAGGGATGGAATAAGAGTTTTCAGGGAAAATGATTGAACAATCTTTGGGTATATTGGATTGAACAACATTTTAATATAAGTGTCTGAACAATCTTTGGTTATAAGTGGCTGAACAATCTTTGGGTACAAGCGATTGAACAACATTTGAATATAAGTGTCTGAACAATCTTTGGGTATAAGTGGCTGAACAATCTTTGGGTACAAGCGATTGAACAACATTTTAATATAAGTGTCTGAACAATCTTTGGTTATAAGTGGCTGAACAATCTTTGGTTATAAGAGGCTGAACAATCTTTGGGTACAAGCTATTAAACAACATTTGAATATAAGCGATTGAATAACATCTGAAAATAAGCAACTGAACAATGTTTTGGTATAGGTGATTGAACATTTGAATATGAGTGGAACATTTGGAACAATTGATTGAACGAATATTTGGTTCAATTGATTGAATAACTTTTGGTACAAATAATTGAACAACTTTTGGAACAAATGATTGAACAACATTTTGTACCAATGATTGCACAACATTTGGTTCAATTGATTGAACAGCTTTCGGTACAACAGAATGAACAACTTTTAGTACAAGAAATTGCAAATTTTTGGCACAGTTGATTGAACAACTTTTCGTAAAATGTATTGAATAACTTTTGGTAAAATTGATTGAATAGCCTATTGGTAACAATTGATTTAACAACTTTTCGGTACAAGTGATTGAACAACCTTTGGTACAAATGAATGAACAACCTTTTCGTACAAGTGATTGAACAACCTTTGGTACAAATGAATGAACCACCTTTTGGTACAAGTGATTAAGCAACGTTTGAATATAAGTGATTTAAAAGTATATGGGTATAAATGAACGAACAACCTTTTGGTATCATTAATTGAAGAATCTGTGGTTATATATGAATGAACTAGAGTTATGTGTGGTAATCACAGAGCTAAACGTGATTCAAGAATAGCTTTGAGTACAAGGCATCGATCTATAATAACAGTGATCGAGTGAAAAGTGTTATATATAAGCCATTTTAAAAAAGTAAATGCCATTGAATGAGAGTTTGGGTACAACTAATTGAATGAGAGATTGGGTAAAATATATTGAATGAGAGATTGGGTAAAATATATTGAATGAGAGATTGGGTAAAATATATTGAATGAGAGAGTGGGTAAAATTGATTGGATAAGAGATTTGAACATACGTGATTGGCTGAGAGATTTAGGTATATGTGATTGAATAAGAGATTTGGGTTTACGGGATTGAATACGGGATTGGTTATACTGGATTGGCTGAGATATTTAGGTATACGTTATTGGCTGAGATATTTGGGTAAACGTGATTGACTGAGAGATTTGGATATACGAATTTGAATAAGAGATATGGGATCAAGATGCTGAACAGCACATGAGCTGCAGTGTACAGCAACCCATAGCTGACTGATAGCGTCAGGGCCAGCGAACCATAGCTGCCAAGACCCTTCTACACCTCCACGCGGTGATCCTGGATAACAGGCTGCAGCAGGGCAGACTGGCTAAGGAGAAGGGATCGAAGAGGGAATGCTAACCCGGTACTAAAAAAATGCTTGCTGAAGTTGGATGTGTTGGACCGCAAGGTGCAAATATTGCAGCCAAGCTGTAAACTACAACACAACGCATTCCGTTCTCTGGACTACATTCTGCTACTTACCCTTTCAGGGTTTGGTAGTGGGAGATTGATAACGAACGAAGAAGAAGAATAAGAGATATGCGTATGTATACGTAAATGGCTGAGAGATTTGGGTACGCGTGATGGGCTGATAGATTAGGGTATACGTGATTTCCTGAAATATTTGGATATACGTGATTGGCTGAGAGATTTTGGTATACGTGATTGGCTGAGAAATTTTAGTATACGTGATTTGCTGAGCGTTGTTAGTTTAAGTGATTGAATAAGAGATTTCGGTATACGTGAGTAAACTAGACCATTTATTTCAAATAATTGAACGAGACCTTTGGATAAAAGTGATTGAATGAGACCTTTGGATATAGGTAACTAGACTTTTCGATATAAGTGATTGAACGAGGCTTTTGGGTATAAGTAATTGAACAAAACTTTTGGGTATAAGTGATTGAATGAAACTTTTGGGTATACGTGATTGAACGAAACTTTTGGGTATAAGTGATTGAATGAGACTTTTGGGTATAAGTGATTGAATGAGACTTTTGGGTATAAGTGATTGAATTAAACTTTTGGGTATAAGTGATTAAACGAAACTTTTGGGTATAAGTGATTGAACGAAACTTTTGGGTACAAGTGATTGAATGAAACTTTTGGGTATAAGTGATTGATCGAAACTTTTGGGTAAAAGTGATTGAATGAAACGTTTGGGTATAAGTGATTGAACGAAACTTTAGGGTATAAGTGATTGAACGAAACTGTTAGGTATAAGTGATTGAACGAAACTTTTGGGTATAAGTGATTAAATGAAATTTTTGGGTATAAGTGATTGAATGAGACTCTAAGGGTATACGTGATTGAATGAGACTTTTGGGTATAAGTGATTGAATGAGACTCTTTGGTATAAGTGATTGAACGAATGTTTTGGGTATAAGTGATTGAATGAGACTTTAAGGGTATAAGTGATTGAACGAAACTTTTGGGTATAAGTGATTGAATTAGACTTTTGGGTATAAGTGATTGAACGAGACGTTTGGGTATAAGTGATTGAACGAAACTTTTGGGTATAAGTGATTGAATGAAACTTTTGGGTATAAATGATTGAACGAGACGTTTGGGTATAAGTGATTGAACGAAACTTTTGGTATACGTGATTGAACTAGACTTTTGGGTATAAGTTATTCAACGAAAATTTTGGGTTTAAGTTATTGAATGAGAAATTTGGGTATAAGTGATTGAACTAGACTTTTGGGTATAAGTGATTGAACTAGATTTTTGGGTGTAAGTGATTGAACTAGACTTTTGGGTATAAGTGATTGAATGAGAACTTTGGGTATAAGTGATTAAACTAGACTTTTGGGTATAAGTGATTTAACTAGACTTTTGGGTATAAGTGATTGAACTAGACTTTTGGGTATAAGTGATTTAACTAGACTTTTGAGTATAAGTAATTGAACTAGACTTTTGGGTATAAGTGATTTAACTAGACTTTTGGGTGTAAGTGATTGAACTAGACTTTTGGGTATAAGTGATTGAATGCGAACTTTGGGTATAAGTGATTGAACTAGACTTTTGAATATAAGTGATTTAACTAGACTTTTGGGTATAAGTGATTGAACTAGACTTTTGGGTATAAGTGATTGAATGAGACTTTTGGGTATAAGTGATTGAATGAGACTTTTCGATATAGGTGATTTAACTAGACTTTTGGGTATAAGTGATTGAACTAGACTTTTGGGTATAAGTGAGTGAATGAAACTTTTGGGTATAAGTGATTGAACGAAATTGTTGGGTATACGTGATTGAACGAAACTTTTGGGTATACGTGATTGAACGAAACTTTTGGGTATAAATTAGTGAATGAAACTTTTGGGTATAAGTGATTGAACGAGACTTTTGGATATAAGTGATTGAACGAGACTTTTGGATATAAGTGATTGAATGAGACTTTTGGGTATAAGTGATTGAATGATACTTTTGGATATAAGTGATTGAATGAGACTTTAAGGGTATACGTGATTGAAAGAGACTTTAGAGTATAAGTGATTGAATGAGACTCTTGGGTATAAGTGATTGAACTAAACTTTTGGGTATTAGTGATTGAATGAAACTTTAAGTGTATAAGTGATTGAACGAAACTTTTGGGTATAAGTGATTGAATTAGACTTTTGGGTATAAGGGATTTAACGAAACTTTTGGGTATAAGTGATTGAATGAGACTTTTGGGTATAAGTGATTAAACTAGACTTTTAGGTATAAGTGATTGAACGAAACTTTTGGGTATAAGTGATTGAATAAGACTTTAAGGGTATAATTGATTGAACTAGACTTTTGGGTATAAGTGATTTAACTAGACTTTTGGGTATAAGTGATTGAACTAGACTTTTGGGTATAAGTGATTGAACTAGAATTTTGGGTATAAGTGATTGAATGAGAACTTTTGGTATAAGTGATTGAACTAGACTTTTGGGTATAAGTGATTGAACTAGACTTTTGGGTATAAGTGATTTAATGGAACTTTTGGGTATACGTGATTGAATGAAACGTTTGAGTATAAGTGAGTGAATGAAACTTTTGGGTTTAGGTGATTGAACGAAACTTTTGGGTATAAATGATTTAACTAGACTTTTGGGTATAAGTGATTCAACGAAACCTTTGGGTATAAGTGATTGAATGAGAACTTTTGGGTATAAGTGATTGAACTAGACTTTTGGGTATAAGTAATTGAACTAGACTTTTGGTTTTAAGTGATTGAATGAGAACTTTGGGTATAAGTGATTGAACTAGACTTTTGGGTATAAGTGATTGAACGAAACTTTTGGATATACGGGATTGAATGAAACGTTTGGGTATAAGTGATTGAATGAGACTTTTTGGTATAAGTGATTGAATGAAACTTTTGGGTATAAGTGATTAAACGAAACTTTTGGGTATAAGTGATTGAACGAAACTTTTGGGTACAAGTGATTGAATGAAACTTTTGGGTATAAGTGATTGATCGAAACTTTTGGGTAAAAGTGATTGAATGAAACGTTTGGGTATAAGTGATTGAACGAAACTTTAGGGTATAAGTGATTGAACGAAACTGTTAGGTATAAGTGATTGAACGAAACTTTTGGGTATAAGTGATTAAATGAAATTTTTGGGTATAAGTGATTGAATGAGACTCTAAGGGTATACGTGATTGAATGAGACTTTTGGGTATAAGTGATTGAATGAGACTCTTTGGTATAAGTGATTGAACGAATGTTTTGGGTATAAGTGATTGAATGAGACTTTAAGGGTATAAGTGATTGAACGAAACTTTTGGGTATAAGTGATTGAATTAGACTTTTGGGTATAAGTGATTGAACGAAACTTTTGGGTATAAGTGATTGAATGAAACTTTTGGGTATAAATGATTGAACGAGACGTTTGGGTATAAGTGATTGAACGAAACTTTTGGTATACGTGATTGAACTAGACTTTTGGGTATAAGTTATTCAACGAAAATTTTGGGTTTAAGTTATTGAATGAGAAATTTGGGTATAAGTGATTGAACTAGACTTTTGGGTATAAGTGATTGAACTAGATTTTTGGGTGTAAGTGATTGAACTAGACTTTTGGGTATAAGTGATTGAATGAGAACTTTGGGTATAAGTGATTAAACTAGACTTTTGGGTATAAGTGATTTAACTAGACTTTTGGGTATAAGTGATTGAACTAGACTTTTGGGTATAAGTGATTTAACTAGACTTTTGAGTATAAGTAATTGAACTAGACTTTTGGGTATAAGTGATTTAACTAGACTTTTGGGTGTAAGTGATTGAACTAGACTTTTGGGTATAAGTGATTGAATGCGAACTTTGGGTATAAGTGATTGAACTAGACTTTTGAATATAAGTGATTTAACTAGACTTTTGGGTATAAGTGATTGAACTAGACTTTTGGGTATAAGTGATTGAATGAGACTTTTGGGTATAAGTGATTGAATGAGACTTTTCGATATAGGTGATTTAACTAGACTTTTGGGTATAAGTGATTGAACTAGACTTTTGGGTATAAGTGAGTGAATGAAACTTTTGGGTATAAGTGATTGAACGAAATTGTTGGGTATACGTGATTGAACGAAACTTTTGGGTATACGTGATTGAACGAAACTTTTGGGTATAAATTAGTGAATGAAACTTTTGGGTATAAGTGATTGAACGAGACTTTTGGATATAAGTGATTGAACGAGACTTTTGGATATAAGTGATTGAATGAGACTTTTGGGTATAAGTGATTGAATGATACTTTTGGATATAAGTGATTGAATGAGACTTTAAGGGTATACGTGATTGAAAGAGACTTTAGAGTATAAGTGATTGAATGAGACTCTTGGGTATAAGTGATTGAACTAAACTTTTGGGTATTAGTGATTGAATGAAACTTTAAGTGTATAAGTGATTGAACGAAACTTTTGGGTATAAGTGATTGAATTAGACTTTTGGGTATAAGTGATTTAACGAAACTTTTGGGTATAAGTGATTGAATGAGACTTTTGGGTATAAGTGATTAAACTAGACTTTTAGGTATAAGTGATTGAACGAAACTTTTGGGTATAAGTGATTGAATAAGACTTTAAGGGTATAATTGATTGAACTAGACTTTTGGGTATAAGTTATTTAACTAGACTTTTGGGTATAAGTGATTGAACTAGACTTTTGGGTATAAGTGATTGAACTAGAATTTTGGGTATAAGTGATTGAATGAGAACTTTTGGTATAAGTGATTGAACTAGACTTTTGGGTATAAGTGATTGAACTAGACTTTTGGGTATAAGTGATTTAATGGAACTTTTGGGTATACGTGATTGAATGAAACGTTTGAGTATAAGTGAGTGAATGAAACTTTTGGGTTTAGGTGATTGAGCGAAACTTTTGGGTATAAATGATTTAACTAGACTTTTGGGTATAAGTGATTCAACGAAACCTTTGGGTATAAGTGATTGAATGAGAACTTTTGGGTATAAGTGATTGAACTAGACTTTTGGGTATAAGTAATTGAACTAGACTTTTGGTTTTAAGTGATTGAATGAGAACTTTGGGTATAAGTGATTGAACTAGACTTTTGGGTATAAGTGATTGAACGAAACTTTTGGATATACGGGATTGAATGAAACGTTTGGGTATAAGTGAGTGAATGAAACTTTTGGGTATAGGTGATTGAACGAAACTTTTGGGTATAAATGATTTAACTAGACGTTTGGGTATAAGTGATTGAACTAGACTTTTGGGTATAAGTGATTGAATGAGACTTTTGGGTATACGTGATTGAATGAGACTTTAGGGTATACGTGATTGAACGAAACGTTTGGGTATAAGTGAGTGAATGATACTTGTGGGTATAGGTGATTGAACGAAACTTGTGGGTATAAATGATTTAACTAGATTTTTTGGTAAAAGTGATTCAACGAAACTTTTGGGTATAAGTGATTGAATGAGAACTTTGGGTATAAGTGATTGAACTAGACTTTTGGGTATAAGTAATTGAACTAGACTTTTGGGTATATGTGATTGAACTAGACTTTTGGGTATAAGTGATCAACTAGACTTTTAGGTATAAGTGATTGAATGAGAACTTTGGGTATAAGTGATTGAACTAGACTTTTGGGTATAAGTGATTGAACCAGACTTTTGAGTATAAGTGATTGAACAAAACTTTTGTGTATACGTGATTGAATGAAACTTTTGGGTATACGTGATTGAACGAAACCTTTGGGTATACGTGATTGAACGAAACTTTTGGGTATAACTGAGTGAATGAAACTTTTGGGTATACATGATTGAACGAAACTTTTTGGTATACGTGATTGAACGAAACTTTTGGGTATAAGTGAGTGAATGAAACTTTTGAGTATTCGTGATTGAACGAAACTTTTGGGTATAAGTGATCGAACTAAACTTTTGGGTATACGTGATTGAATGAGACTTATTGGTATAAGTGATTGAACTAGATTATGAGTGATTATATTATAGTGTACGCGAATCAATTACAGACAACGATATTGAGCAATAGTGCATGGTGATTAAAGAAGAATATAAGTAATTGAGCAAGAGTCCAAGTGATTGAATTTAAGTTTAGGTGACTGCGCAAGAGTCCAAGTGATTGAAATAAAGTATAAGTGATTGAGCAAAGGTAAAAATAGCTAAGCATTTGTCCATGAATTGGAAATATGTTAAATGGTATCCATTCTGCGTGGAAACGTGTTGGAACAAGGCTTTGAGAGAAGTGACGAGCTTTGGATGTAAGTGATGGAACGACCCTTCGAGAAAAGTAATGGAACGACCATTTGGGATAAGTGATGGAACGACCATTTAGGATAAGTGATGGAACCACCCTTCGCGATAAAGGATGAAACGACCCTTCGGGAAAAGTGATGGAATGAACCTCGGGATAAGTGATGGAATGACCATTTGGGATAAGTGATGGAACGACCATTTGAAATAAGTGATGGAATGAGTCTTCGGGATAAGTGATGGGACGACCCTTCAGGATACGTGATGGAATGACCATTTGGGGTAAGTTATGGAACAGCCCTTCTGGAAAGAAAATGGAACGACCCTTCTGGATAGATGATGGAACGACCCTTGTGGATAAAATATGGAACGACCCTTCTGGATAGATGATGGAACGACCCTTGTGGATAAAATATGGAACGACCCTTCTGGATAGATGATGGAACGACCCTTCTGGATAGATGATGGAACGACCCTTGTAGATAAAATATGGAACGACCCTTGTAGATAAAATATGGAACGACCCTTCTGGATGGATGATGGAACGACCCTTCTGGATAGATGATGGAACGACCCTTCTGGATAGATGATGGAACGACCCTTCTGGATAGATGATGGAACGACTCTTCTGGACAGATGATGGAACGACAATTTGGGATAAGTGATGGAACGACACATCGGGATAAGTGATGGAACGACGATTTGGGATAAGTGATGCAAGGACACATCGGGATAAGTGATGCAACGACACATCGGGATGTTATAGAACGACACATTGGGATAAGTGATGGAACGACGATTTGAGATACGTGATGGAACGATGATTTGGGATAAGTGATGGAATGACACATCGGGATAAGTGATGGAATGACACATCGGGATAAGTGATGGAATGACACATCGGGATAAGTGATGGAACGACGATTCGGAATAAGTGATGGAAAGACCTTCAAGATAAGTGATGGAACGACCTTCAGGATAACTGATGGAACGACGATATATCATAAGTGATGAAATGACACATCGGGATAAGTGATGGAACAACGATTTGTGATAAGTGATGGAACGACGATTCGGAATAAGTGATGGAACGACCTTCAGTATAAGTGATGGAACGACCTTCAGGATAAGTGATGGAACAACCATTTGAGATAAGTGATGGGAAGACCTTCAAGATAAGTGATGAAACGACCTTCAGGATAAGTGATCGAACGACCTTCAGGATAAGTGATTGAACAACGATTTAGGATAAGTGATGGAACGACGATTTGGGATAAGTGATGGAACGACACATCGGGATAAGTGATGGAACGACACATCGGGATAAGTGATGGAACGACGATTTGGGATACGTGAGGGAACGTCCTTCGATGATATACGATAGAATCACTTTTTGCAATACTTTGTTGGATTTGTTGTTGGTTCGGTTGTTGGGTCAGTTGTTGGATCGGTTGTTGGGTTGGTTTTTAAGTCGTTCGTTGGGTCGGTTGTTGGGTCGGTTGTTGCGTCAGTTTTTCGTTCAGTTGTTGGGTCAGTTGTTGGGGCGGTTCTTGGATCGGTTGTTGGGTCGGTTGTTCTGTCGGTTGTTTGGTATATGTGTTGATAAAACGTGTATTTGTAACAGCTACGTGACCGTACCAAGACAGAAACAAAATGACGCCTATGTTACAGTCAAAAGGTCTTCGTCAGTGACAAAAATAAACGAAAACAACTAGCACGTCACAACAAAAGAACAAGACATTATTAATTAGTAAGTCGTCATTAGCCAGATAAGATGGAAATGTGTGAGACACGGCAGGCCAGTTATACAATAGAGTGGACCTTTGCGTCTAAATGATTGAGTGACCTTCAGATCTAAGTAGCGGAACGACCTTTGGATATAAGTGATAAAATAATCTTTGAGCCTATGTGGAGGAACTACCAATATGTGAGTCAGGGGCCTTTTAGTTTTACTGAATGGGCAACGTTTATGTCCTAGTGTTTTACCGTCGTTCGAGTCTAAAGGATACCGGCGTTTGGATATACGAGACGGAGCGGCCTTTATTATAAATTATGAAATGACCTCTGGGTATAAGTAACGGGCCGACATTTGATATAAGTGACGGGGCGAACTATTTGTATAAGTCATGCAACAACAGTTGGTATTAGAAATAGAATGGCATATCTGTGGAGGATAAGGTACTTTAGATTCTTTGGATAAAAGTGTGAGTTTAGAAAATTGACTATAAATGGGGAAACGATTTCTGGTATACGACACTGAATAACGTAATATGACGTAAGAGATCGAATGATAATTTAAATAAATCAATCGAATGATCACATAAAATGTAACTGATCGAACGCCCTTTTAAAAATAAATAATCAAAATACAATGAATACTTTAACGAATGGTTATTGCACCAAACCAGATTTGGCTTACCTTTTAACGAACTTCCATTGCTGTTTGTAGAAATACACAAAAAGGGGGTGATCTTTTAATAATGATGAACTTACTAGAGCTCATTTATTTACCCACTAAAAATCTTTGCTAGAGTATTAAAACAATATAAACGTGATAGATGGCATAGACAACGATAAAGCATATTGATATAATTATGATGGATACAGGTACGTATCAACTATTCTTTGAAGGAGCTGGCGCATAATGAAGCGCTATATAATAAATTCGTATGTGGTTTAAAGAGCAGTCTCTTCGATTTTAACAAAAGTGTTACATTCCAAAGACAAATAAGACCTGAGGTATTAAGAAATATGAACAAATAACAAGATCTATGTTTCTCATCAAGAAACCTGATTGATAAGGCTGAAGGAAAGAGGAAGACGATGAGCATGCAGTCATTGAAGAGAACAGGAATACGATAAAGATAAGAAGGAATGTAATACATTATCTGATCAGTAATGAATACAATAAACGCTAATTACTTTGGCTTTATAGCTTTTTAAAGACGTTAATGTTTATAGAAAGTTTTACAGACGTTAATGTTGTTATAAACTTTTACAGACGTTCGTGGTTTTACAAATAGAAGGTTTATTTTCTGGGTAATGTATAAGTGATAGAGCAAGAGTCTATGCGATTGAAATCAAGTGTAATGTATTCTTTCAAAGAAAGGAATTCAAATAACTGTGTAAAGAGTGGAATATAAAAGAAAATTCTAAACAATAGAAAATGGTTAAATACCTTGAATATTTTACGAAACAAAATGCTATAACTTACGCTGTTCAAGCTTGAAATATTTATGAACTGAAAACATAATATATTAGCGAATCACATGTTATTCGACCTTGAACAGAGTACACTATTTAGTTATGTCTTTTCATCTATGCAGTAAACCAGATGGTAATGAATCAACAAAATTAGATACAGATACCTCGCAATAGAATGAGATAATATTCCTCAACAACATTCTGTAAGTTCTAGTGAAGTGAACAAGGAAGGATAGCGTCGTGAGAGGACACACAGAACATACAATGCAGATGTAATAAGCAAGATCTCACATACATTATGTTACCGCTGGCAACATTTATTTTCTTAATACCAAAACTTAAATACTTCAATTATGAGTACACAGAAACATAATTCGCTGTACAATTTCTTCAGAACCGTTTCCTTTTTCAGACATACATCATATATTTATTATAAATATATATACTGTATATGGGAGAGATGACTGTCGTAAAGTCAGGTTGAACAAACCGAGAAAGACCACTCCTACTAACGTCTATTTCGTTTTCCTGGAAACATGATGTGTTACAGCAATCTGGCCCACGAGGTGTGGTGGATTGACATTGATATCCTCTTAGTGATAACTTATACTCCAAACCTGGCATTGCACTACAGCTATGAGGACTAAGGCCCACCTTCTTCAGCCCACCTATCTACCAAATTGTGAGATTAACTCAGCCCAAAGTCTCAATAATAAACCTGACGTGCTCACATAAAGAAGGACATATTTGTATATTATTCAGCATCAACACAACTTAGGTACTTATAAATACACTTATAGCAACAGCCGCATCCTGGATTTAGTTACAACAGACGCGACAAATTAATAGACCCTCCTAAACGTAACCGCATATTATAACATATTTCCAAGAATAATTACCCATCGATGACAATAATCACTTAATCAAATCATTGGAAACACCAGGCGTTGACTAGTGCTGCCCGACGAGGTCCCATCGTGTATGCTAATTCCTGATAGAGAGACACCCACAGGAACTTTGAATCCTACTCAACGAGCCCGTGTCGAGAGGGATGGCTTAATTTCTGATTCGTATCCGGACCTGCAGCAAGTTTAGCTGTAAACCAGATTACATGCCCAGAGATGTAAGCGAATCGTCTTGAGAACCGTACACGACAAGGAAAAAGAAAGTTCTGTGAGCGTCATGGGTTTATTTTTGTTACGTTCAATGTAGGAACGGTACAAAGACTGGGAAAAAGTTTACGGTTTGTTTCATATAATTGTATGAGTTGCAGATGGTCGAACGGTGTGCATAATAGCTTTCTTATCCACATGACAAAGGATCAATATCTCTGCAAAGCACATTTAAAAAAATATGGTGTAAAATAAAAGTCTAGCCTGTATTTTGCGTGTTGACTCCAGGGCAAGCGACTTTTATTCATCAATGCTATAAATGACCTTCGCGGGCCCCAAATTTTGGAATAGACACCGCCATTGATAATGTATTTATAATTTAACTATCGGATGGCCGTATGGCTTGGATACAGCCTCATGAAAATGAGGACATGAGTTTGCTGGCTATAGAAACCTACCTTGCGCATTGAGTGTCAACTGCACGAGTAAGCGGAAATGATATCTCGGACATGTAAATCCTCCTGGTTGGAACCAGTAATAATAAATAATGTAATGATAATAGCTGTGTCATTGAGCCCTTGTTATAATTATAATAGTTGGGTCATTGAGTCCTTGTTATAATTATAATAGTTGTGTCATTGATTCCTTGTCGGCAATTTATTTAAAAAAAAGGAAGAGCAATTTGACAGACCCATAAATATTGCTGGGCTTGATTTAAGCTTTTTGATTTTCTTGGAGCGAAGGCTCTTTACCAAATGCATGTTTTGGGCCGTCTTCTTTACCTCACCCAATCTCATTTCATTTGCCTTAACCCCCTCCCCCCCCCTTGATTGTTGTCTACCATATATTCTAATCTGTGCTCATAATTCATTACTCCTGTGGGTTCCACTCCAGCGGAAATGTGATTATTCTGTTACATTTAACGTTCAGTTTCAAGAGGTAGAGTTTTTCCAATGCAGTCAGGCCGACATGTTTTATGAGTGAAGAGTAACATTGGTGAAATGGCTTAGCTTCGTTCGTTTTCAATCTCCCGCTACCAAACCCTAAAATGGCTTGAGTAGCAGAATGAAGTCCAGAGAACGGAATGTGGTGTGTCGTAGTTTACAGCTTGACTGCGATATTTGTACCTTTCGATCCAACACATCCGACTTCAGCAAGCATTTTTTAGTACCGGGTAAACATTCCCTCTTCGATCCCTTCTCCTTAGACAGTCTACCCTGCTGCAACCTGTTATCAAGGATCACCGAGTGGAGGTGTAGAAGGGTCTTGGCAGCTCTGTTTCGCTGGCCCTGACGCTAGCAGTCAGCTATGGGTCGCTGATTACTGCAGCTCATGCGCTGCTTAGCATCTTGATCCCACATCGGTGATATAAAACACAAGTAACGTTAAAGAAGCTTTCTATATTATTTATTAAAATCTTGTATTTGGAGTATTAACTCGCATTCTCCTGATTCTGTAGAAGAACAACAGAAAGCAACTTCTGTCTGACCTAGTGTGGGACAGGTTTGCCTCTTACAATTCCTCTATCTGTGGGCTATTGACTGGATTATTAAGAACACAATTTGTTCATACGAAGACGGAATTTAACGGCTTTTGAGATTTGTTGATCTGCACTCTGATGACTTGGATTTCCTGTCTCACAATCAGCCAGATTACGATTATCTGGACCTTGCTAATAACTTGTCTCTTCTGTTTCACAATCACAGTCAAATGCAAAATAAAATAAATATACTTTCTGAATGGTCAATCAAATTAGGCCCTACGGTAAACAAAGAAAAATCAGATTGTAAGAATAAAAACGCCTAACGACAATCAAATTGTACTGGGAGACTATCTTGGTAGTAATATATACAAGGTCAGAGATACTGACAGAGATATCAAATTAAGACTACAACAGATGAGAAGGGGTTTCTATTGGTTTAGATAATTTGTTGAAATCGAAAGAAATTAAGTCCGTCACGAAAATACAGATCTTCAACTCTTGTGTCAATGTGACGGCGTGGGCTAGTGGTTAAGTGACACGGCTCACAACCAGAGGTGCTGGGTTCAATCCTAATCACAGCACCGGCCGTTACCCCGGAGGAGCAGACCCTTAGAAAATGCAGGAGAAAGCAGACCCTTACATAAAATGCATGCTGAAGTCGGATGCTCTGGGCCGACAGGCGCAAAATAAAACCACAGTGCAACGCACACCGCCTTTGGGATTAGAGAAATAAGGCGAACACAAGAAAACATATTTAAAAAATTAATTTATTAAAATCTTGTGTCAAGTCCGACCTATTGTGGTGCTTTATGATTTGGGGAACAAAGAAAAGTACAAAGAAAAAGGACAAAACTTTCATCTATGGATGCTTGAGCTGAATTGAGGAGATACAATAGTATGATAAAGTCACTGATGTAGAGCTGTGGTAAAGAACTGGACATTTGCCAGTTGGACTAAACGTAAAGATAAGGCGTTGTCGATGGATAGGAAACATATTACGGACACCGGTTGATCGGATTACAAGATAGTACATGTTCTGGAATCCTCAGGGCAAGAGAGTAGAGGCAAATCTGAACAGTTCTATAGAAGTGAAGTAGATACACACCTAAAACGAACCGGAATGACGTAGGGTTCGGTAGAAATGACCACGAAGGCCGGAAGACTAGGCAAGGTTTGGTTAAAGACCCATGTTGAGGGCTTTGCTTGATTCTCACTTATTTGGTTTATTACGATTTGCCCGTTCTGACTTTTTTTCTTGTCTGTGTTACATTCTTCATCTTTATCACTGTCATTTTTAAAGTCTATCTTTGACGTTTTCATCAAGATTGTCTTAAACTGTATTCCTTTCATTTTCATCAGCTTGATAGTCTTAGATCTCTTCTTTATCATCTTTATTGCTTCCATTTATTGTTACATGTAAAACAGATATGCATTAACAGTTTGCGGTATTTTAAGTACAATGGAAGTTGGAGTATTAGATTATTGCATTTATAGAAGATGATGTATTATTTTTCTAATTCTTTCATTTTCTTGCTTTAAAATAAAACATAATTGTATATTCGTATTTATGTGACTTGCTAAACCTGAATAGTTCTGGAGTGGATTCCGGGACACTAAAAAACCAGGCAATGGCAAGGCAGACTTACTAGCAAAGAAAGGACCAACACAAGAACAGCCCCACACAGCAACAACTTTATAAACCGCCAAAAAGTCCATTAGAGCAGCAAAGAAACTTGGCTGAACAGATGGGCCATGGGAAACACGGAGAGGAAAGTCTACAGATATATGGCAAGCCCCAATCCTAATTATAGTATAAATCAACTCATAAGAGAAGATCATAGCACCATTTTATGACTGAGAACCCAATACATCCCACATAAAAAGCACTTGAACAGAATCGAACAACAACACACTCATGAGTGCCAGCTGCCATATGGAACCGTTGATCCCCATGTCTTTGAGTGCTCAGCACTCAATGATTTTAGGAAAATGCTTCTTCCTCCGAGGCCAGATAAATAGAACACTTTGTATGACACTAAACAACAGCTGATAAACACGTACAGATATTATAACATGGCATTGAAATTAAGGGCGAAAGCCTGTATGGTGCTGAAGGGTAGCAACAACAACAAACAAGAACAAGAACAACACCAAAATTATCTATTCTTGTCTGCCTGATAAAGCAGATTGAATCAGTGTCTTGAACTGAACATACTGCTCAGTGAATGACTTAAAACGCTGCAACACGATCAGCGGACACGAGCTGACTAAGATCCTATTCTACCTCCAAGCGGCGGCGCTGGAAACAGGCTGCACCCGTGTAGTCTGACTAAGAGAATATGGATCGTAGTGGGAAACATACCTGGTACCCAAATAAGCGAGCCGGTATAACCCGGGCTGGAAGGGGCAGATATCACAGCCTCGCTATAAACTTCGATAGAACGTCATTTTCAAGAGGACCGACGAAGATTAAAGATAAATTAGGGCTATTTTCCTTCTTCTACTTCATGTTCCTCCTCTTCTTTTTTTCCTCTTCTTTGTCTTAGTTTTCTTCTTCTCCTCCTTCTTCTTCTCCTCCTTCTTCTTCTATGTTCCAACATTCGTTAAGGTGGGGTAGTTAGTTGTCGCTTCGCCTCTCCTCCACAAACCCGGTAACTCATCACCCTTCTCAAGTGCATGTGAGGATTGTTATTGATGTTATTGTTGCTGAACACTCTGGATGAATAAGTTTAATCTTTACAGGTGGGTATAAGGAAGCACGTCACGACCCAGGATTGAAACCGCTTCCGCCTGCAGCGATAGACAACCCCACTAATTTTCATGCAAACGAAGAGTTTATGTGAGTGTTCCCACTTTTGTTACTGTACCGATTTGGAGCGCCCCCAGGCCGTCGGCTGATCCCAGGGGTAATGGTGGGTGATGTTATGGGTAAGAAGCAAACATTGATTCTCCCTGGCCGGAGAAAGGACACTTGAATGTATTGCCTATTTGTTAGCGGTGCAGGACGTAGCTTTTGTAAATACTGGAGTGGGGGCTTGGGCGGGGGGATTTCATCGAACATGAGTAAGACTTCAGACATCGGGTACAAAAGTTGTGCCTGTCGTTTCTGGAATTGTTGGACGATGTTAGTTTTTGTAATCACCAGGATCACAATATTTATTTTTTCCACTTCCAACTCAGTCTACTTCTATAATTGTTTTACTCTTTATCGACTTTATCTTCACCGGCTTATTCTTCGTCGTCTTTATCTGTACTGTCTTCTTATTGGTCCTTTTCGATTGTACCGTTTTCATTTGTATAACCTTCATCGTTATCTCCTCGTCATTTTGCCGTTGTCTTTATCAGCTGCATCGACTTTATCGTCGTGGTCTTCAATTTATTTGCCTTCATCTTTATCATATTATTCTGTAATATAGTTACCTCTTTAATCGTTATATTTATTGTCTCCAGCTTCACCGTCTTACGGAGCCGCGTAGCGCAGTGGTTAGCGAGGTGGCTTCGCATCTGAGTGGTCCTAGGTTAATTCCCCAGTTGAGGCGGAAATGTTTTTCAGACCGCAACGGCGCCCAGGTCGACCCAGCCTTACATGGGTACCGGTTCAGTCCAGAAAGTAAAAGACAGAGAAGACGGCTACCGCCTTCATTTAGCCGAGCATTTGAAATGTCAGATCGCTACACCTCACACCCCTACGGCCTTTATCTTTATCACCCTTTTCCTTTATAGCGTTCGTCCATCCATCTTTATTGTCTTATTTTTCATCATGCTGTTCACGTTTTCTATTTCATTAGTATCGCTTTCGTCCTTTTCACCTCAAAATGTATTCCCTTCATCTTCGCCACCTAAATCTTTATCATCATTAGAGCTTTCATCTTTATAGCCGACATCTTTATCGCCTCAGTCTCTCTCACTTCCCCCTTTACACTTTATTCTCTATCATCCCCATATTTATATTTTTTTCATCTTCTTCATCAATTCTTTTCATCACTTTTCTTTCCCTTTATCTACGTCAATCTTCTTCTCCCTTCTTACGTATCCATCACATTCATCTCTCATTGTCATCCTTCATTCTCAACATATTTTTTTTCATCGCTTTTTTCCCCCTTCATGTCTTCATCTTTATCGCTGTCTTTATTTTCTTTCCTTTCTTTCTTTCTTAATTTTTGTGTTTGTGTCTTTCTTCCTTTCCTTGTTTCCTTTTTTTTCTTTTTTCTTTCATTCTTTTCTTCATTATCTCTTTATTTCTCTATTTATATCTTTATTTCTGCACTTTGGTTTTCTTTATTTTTCACTTTCTTTCTTTTCTTCTTTGTCTTTTTTCTTTCTTTCTCTATTTCTGTTCTTCTATATGTCTTTCTTCCTTTCTTTCTTTTCTTGTCTATCTTTTTTCTTTATTTTTCTTCGATATGTCCTTTTTTCTTTCTGTATTTCTTTCTTCTTTATGTCTTTCTTTCTGTATTTATTTCTTCTTTATGCCTTTCTTTCTGTATTTCTTTCTTCGTTATGTCTTTTTCTGTATTTATGTCTTAATTTTTGTATTTCGTTTTTCTTTATGTTTTACTTTCATTCTTTCTGTATTTCTGTCTTAGTTTCTTTCTTTCTTCCTTTTTTATGTCTTTCTTTCTGTATTATGTCTTTATTTCGTTCAATATGTATTTTTTTCTTTCTTCCTTTTTTCATTATGGAAATATCAAAACAGGATCTTGTGAAGTTTTGTCGTAGTCTACATCGAGGCTGCGATATCGTCGACTTTCAGCCAGCACATCCAGTTATAGCATTACCATTTTTGGGCCCGTGTTTGCCTTTTCTCTGCGACTCTTAATCTCATAGCCAAACTACACTAGTGCAGCCTGTTTCCAGGGCCGTCATGTGTAGGCGGAAGAGGGTCCTGGCCAGCTGTGGTTCGCTGACCCTTATGCAAGCAGCCAGCAATGAGTCGCTGGTGCTGACAGTATGATTCACTGTACTTCTTAGACTTCATCTTTACCTTTGTTTGTGTATCCGTTTCCATATTTTCCCAGTGATTTAATAAATTATCAATTTGATCTAATCGTGTGTGTCTATATCTCTGTTATCGTATCGACACGTCGGCTGGCTGTTCCATCCATTTGATTTGTTTACATTAAGTAGTTGATGGAAGTTTCTAGTGCTGAGGGGACTTAACTCTTGGAAATTTCTATTTTTACAGTGGCTCTTCTAACGTCCAAAGGGATACTTGAGAAGGTGGACAGGGACACCCCACCCCCCCTGGCTGTAGTGCAATGTTAGGCACTTCAGTCACGTCACCCTTATGTTTGTTCTCTCTATCTAATTCTCACTCTCTATCTTTCCTTCTCTCTCTCCCATTAAGTAGATTTTGGAAGTTTCTAGTGCTGAGGGGACTTAACTCTGTGAGATTTTTATTTTTACAGTGGCCCTTGTTACGTCCAAAGGGATACTTGAGAAGGTGGACAGGGACCTCCCCCCCCCCCCCCCTGCCCCCCCTCCCCCTGGCTGTACTGCAATGTTTGACACCTTAGTCGCGTCGCCCTTATATTTGCTTCTCTCTATCTCATTCTCACTATCTTTCCTTCTCTCTCTCTCTCATTTTATTTATTTTCTCTTTCTCTCTCTCGATCTATTTCTCTTTTTCTTTAACTATGTTTCCATTTTTCTCCCTCTCAGTATTTGTCCGTTCTCTCACTCTCACGTTCTATTTTTATCTCGTCTCTCCACCTTTTTCTATCTCTTTTCCGTTATCTCTATTTCTCAAACTTTCTCTTTAACTATTTCTTTCTCTTTTTATCTCTATTTTTTTTTATCTCTTTCTCTCCCTCTTTGTCTTTTCTCCTATATATCATTCCATTTTCCGACATCACTATCTCTCCATCTCTCGCCCCCTCTCTCTCTCCCCCTCTCTCTCTCCCGATCTCTCTCCCACTCTTTATCACTCTCCTCATCTCTCTCACAGTGTCTCACAGTGCCCGTGTGACATAGCGGTTAGAACAATTCCTCTCACAAATTAGTAACGAAGATCGCTTCCAAACTTCGATACGATCTAGTCTACCCAGTTGATAATGGCTGCTAAGAAAAACAACAAAACGAAGAAGGAAACTGGTTTCCCACCTCAGCAAACATCTGACATTGAATCGATAACACACCAACTCAGGTCGGACATGCTCAGAAAAAAACAAATGTAGACATTCAATTCCTTTATGACCAGAAAATGCAAATACTTTGGTCACAACGCACAGCGGTCTCAAGAGAACGGTGATGGAAGGTATGGTGCCAGGTAAAAGAGGCAGGTGTAGACCAAGAAGACGATGGCACAAAAATATCCAGGAATGCCTGGGTATGACTGTGGTGGAGGCTGGAGTTTTGGCAAGGGAAAGAGTTTCTTTCAGACAGACTGTGGTGGGAGCAACGTTCTATAAAGGGCATGTTACATGATGATGATACAACAAACAATGTATGGACTAGAATGTGGTCATATCAAAAAGTTTCTATTGAAACCACCACTGACATCGCTCTGACAAAGGATTTGTGTTTAGGAGGGACCAGCTGCGGTGTGGGCGCATTGCTTCGTTAGATACGTTTTCCCAGTGCAGACACAGACTTGTCGTGTGATGGTTGTCAAGAACAACCATTCTGTTCAAGGTGCACCACAACAAACCACCATATTTGTCTTGTCAACAGGTCACTGCAGACTAATGAGCTCCAAACACCGGCTCAGGATATCACACACACGAGATCGCCCAGGGTTCAGACCCCGGAACACATAAACCAGCGATGCTAGACCTGGTCAGAGAGAGCAGAACTGAAGCATTATCCGTGAGGCTGCCACGTAGGCCTGGGGAGGATTGTGGATGTGTCATAGCAACAGGACTACATATCTAGCATGAACAGCACAGCCTGAACGCAGAAAAAGCAGAGCAACAACAAACATTCTTTGTTTACAGCTCACCTTATCTAAGTTTGCACAAATGTCCTTCCTTACCACGTACTTGAATTTAAAACTACCACTGATCATTGTGTGTCTACCTGCGACACAAGCATTTAAGGCATGTGTGGTCTGTGCTTGATGATAGGAAGCGATTGATTTTTATAAATATGTGTGATCGAACACGGCCTATATTCTGTAGTCGCAAAAGTTCAATGAAGGAAGTCTAAGCCAATTGGGACACTTTTCTGGGCGTGTCCCGCACGTTTACAACCTTAACTCATCTCTCTCTCTCTCTCTCTCTTTTTTTCTCTCTCTTTTTCTCTCTCTCTTCTCTCTATTTCTCTCTCTCTCACTCTCTCCCTCTCTCTCTCTCTCTCTCTCTCTCTCTCTCTCTCTCTCTCTCTCTCTTGTGGCAAGGCGCTTTCGTCATCTGGTGGTTCTGTCTTCGATTTCAGGGTTTCGTATAACTGCATTTTCTTCTTCTTTCGTTCGTTAAATATCTTTTCCAAGTGCAGATAAATACTTGTCTCGCAATCATTGCCACGAACAGACATTTGTCGCTACTTGAAACGAAAAATAGAATAAATGAGGAAGCGGTGGGCATATTCTTTGATCCCAAGTCACGAACTTCGAAATCTGCTCTGAGTTTTGCCCTTTACGCATTTCTCGTAATAGTTTTCTTATTTGAAACTCAATCGATTCTAATAACCCGCACACATTAATCCGCGTTTCTATTCCTTCCTTCGCTCGCTCTCTTTCTTTTTGGCAGGCCCTTCCCATTGAGGCCCGACTGGCCTCCTGTCACCCTCGTCCTACTTTATGGATCTGGTTAGATAAATGTTTGCCAACTTGACTTGGTTTCCCCGTACCAATTTGTCTAACTCTTGCCCCCTTGGGGCAGAGCTTTGATACGATCCTGCGAAAAAACATGGCCGCCAGAAAGCACGACGGAGTATTCCATACAGCGGCCATAACTGACGTCAGTGATAATTTCTGAGACGGGGCGGTGTAGGAGATCAAAGGGGATTGCTTGTTCTGTCACCTGGGGTGTGGTACAAGTGTTTGTACTGGATATATTTACGATGTTTATGCACGCTATATTTACGATATTGTGCATTTGATGGATTTGTTCTGTAGCGTGAAATCTCAGACTTCGAATAATGAACAGGCTAACGTTTCATACCCTGTATATTAGGCAGCAAAACAAAGATAGGAAACAATATCAAGACAATAATCGTTGCAAAGACATGTAGATTCTAATCACTCGGAATCATATACACCAGCCAACAGAAAAGAACGCAACATAATCTGCGACCCTGATTCAAACCACGGACATCCACGTCTTGCTGAATAAATTGAAGATAATAGCAGGTAAAATAATTAGACACTCATAAGCGGTAACTCTTCAATTTCAAATGGACGCAGAAAATTACGCAATGGAAAACGGCTAAGTTCAAGGAATATCAAATAAAATTCAACAATAAGGTGCAATAATTTGTTCTAGCATGAATATAGCGCGTCGCCGCCATTGTTATTCGGTCAATGAATGCAGTATATCAACCCCAGAATAACCAGAACAGAAGATCTCTACCAGATCTCATAGGTTGGATGTCTCTACGTCCGCTATCCCCTCATGTAATGACCAACCATTCACCAAAATCCTAAGACGAAGAGAAATCGTGATTTATGGATGTGAATGTTATATCATTATGTCCATCCACCTCTGTTTCAGCCATGTTATTTTAGTTTTCTTAGGTTCTTCCTCTTTTCTTCACCAGTTGTTCTTTGGCCTTCCATCTTTTCTTTTCTCCAGTGACAGGCATATCTATTTATACTAAAATCTGGTTTCATGGGCTTATTTAATGGACTATACAATTGAGTACCCACAATCAGCAACAAACTGTTAAAATATGTTATTATGTTATTTAAAAAAAATAAGGTTACGAACTAGCAACACTGACATAAATAGAGCTGAAGTTCTGCTGTAAAAGTTTGCAAACTACGAGAAGTAGAGATGGTGCATATTGTCGCCATCAGTACATTTTGTAGAGACACACACACACTCTCTCTCTGTATATCTATTATTTCTCGTTTATATATATTTAAGAGTATGTCTGAATGAGTGATGAAGTAGAAGAATTTGGGAGACAAAATCAAATTGTTTTTATTTTAAGGAAAAATACAATTGCAACTCTCAAAAAGAATTACACCCACACACTCAGTAACTTTCTTTGATAAAGTTAGCACATATTTACACACTTAGTTAACGAATCCATGCACAATTGCCCACATATACAATCGATACATTCTTATTAAACACACATCCATAAATCACATATACTTCGCAGAAAACGCATACATGCACAAGTACACACAAACACGTACCACAGACACACACACACACATATACACACAAGTAAATAAATTCATTTTCTAGATCCCATCTGTGTCTGAGCTGTCAATTCATTGGATGATCAGGCTTGTGACGTTTGACCTCCTTGTCCAGAAATGGAGAAATATTTGACACTCAGAAATCGAAGCAGATCCTGTACTAGCAACTTGCAATATAGTTTGACATTTCCAGCAAGCAAGTGTAACTTTAAGTCTCTTTGTTCTCACAACCTCTCTTAAGACAGCCAGAGAGGCTGGAAGGGCGGGAGGCTGGAATGATTATTGTGTGTCTGTGTTTGTGTGTGTATGTATGTATGTGGGTGTGTGTGTGCGTGTGTGTGTGTGTGTGTGTGTGTGCGTGTGTGTGTGTGTGTGTGTGTGCGTGCGCGCGTGCGAGGACGGTTGATAATGCAGTTTGTAATTTTTAAAGTAACTAATTTATTTAAATTGTTTTAACCTTAGTTGACGTAGCTGACTAAACAATTCTTCTTCTTCTTCTTCTTCTTCTTCTTCTTCTTCTTCTTCTTCTTCTTCTTCTTCTTCTTCTTCTTCTTCTTCGTTCGCTGGTTACAGCGATATACGTTGCACTGTGTTACTTTGTTAAGCCTGTGGCCCAGTGCATCCGATTTCAACAGGCGTTTCTGTAGGGATGCCCTCCTCAGCCTTTGGCTGTCCCCAGCCTATCTGCAAGGCATCAGTTGTTTTTGGTCAGAGTTGTCTCTCTTAGGGAAGTTGTCTTGCATGACTATCGAGTCTTCCCCACTCGTGTCAATAGGGTGTGGCAATGATATGATATGATGGACTATGTACTAGTGTGTACTATCCCTGAAGGGAGGCAGTCCAGTGTGTCTGTGTCCCAGGATCGTTACGTCCTGCCAGAAACGTAGCATATGCATTTGAGTGGGGTATCTCTTTGCTCCCTTTATTTTCTCGGCTCATCTGCAGTGATGGCACGCCTAGCATTCCCCACCACCTGGGAGGTTGTCACAATAGGGCAGAGGTGCAATGTCCACTGGCCTGCATCTCTTCTGCGTCCATTGGGATGACTTATAGCAGACAGAGGTAAGAAGCGAGGCAGGAGTGCATTTAACCAGGGGACAAGCCTGGCCATGGCACGGAGATGTTGCTCGCCTGGTGTGCGGACATATCTCATGATCAAGGGCTGAGTCTCAACAGTTCGCAGTGAGGTGGCTGCTCTACTGCTTACGACACCCCGACCGAGAACTAAGTCTTCTACTAGTGGTTTCACACCTCAACGCCGTATGGGGTGAATATCGAGCAGCTCCCCGCCCGCATTGATCGGCGGACGGCAGAGACCTATTTCTGCGGCTCGACCGGGTCGGGCTGAGACGTGAGCCCCAGGTCCCAACCATATTGTAGCTTCCCATCGCAGTGGTGCTGAGATTTAGGGCGGGATTCCGGCTTAGAGGCGTTCGGCCGGAATCCCTCAGATGGTAGCCTCGCACCATTGGCTTATCAGCCAAGCACGTGGACCAAATGTCTGCGCCCTGCGATTCATTTCGGATTGAGCAGGATTACCGTAGCAACGCCCTGTCATTAGTAGGGTAAAACTGGCCTGTCTTCCGAGGGTTTAATACCAGCACCCGTTCCCGATTAGACCCAACGAATCAATAGAGGGCTTTTTAGTCGGCCAATGACCAAGTGTCTGAAACCTGCGTATTCTACTAAACAATTCAACACGTGCCTTAGTACACGTCAAATCACTAAACATTTGAAAACATCGAAAACAAATTTGATTCATAGAAAAGTGGACACATAAAAACTAACGAACTAACGTCCGATATGTTTGCTTTTAGCCATGCACACCCATTTCACGAGAGTGAGGGAAATAGACTCGAGAATCTATATGATGGAAATCAACCGCAAGAGGAGACATGCTTCTAGAGTGATCGATCAACTACCGACCACTTCCAAGGCAATCAATCCATTAATATAGAACGCCTACTCTGTCATAATTGCAAGATCGCGATTCTCACTAACTTCGCTCAACTTTCCGCTTTATTGCCAACCACCAAGTCGTATTATCTTTGGCGCCAAATCCAAACCATATTGTTTTGACTCATTAGACGTTTTCGTGTGTTCTTAGCCCCTAACGAAGGCTCTGTAGCCTTAACATCGTTGTAGTTCTGTTTCTGCGCCTGACTGGTAACTGAACTGCGTCTATCTTTGCTAGTATCGAACGAATATTACAAGTATTGAATGTCAATTACAAATCTTATTATCCCATTTTTGACATCAGGCGGAGTACAAGGTCACCAAAACAGCTTACCTTCTTCAGCAAGCCTGCGCCATAGTACTTTATGTGTTCTTGTAGTTGTGATTTCTGTAGCAATGTATTTTAGACGATTACGTTGCTAGATCCATATATAACTCTCTTTAGTCCCCTTTTATTTCAAGCATGAGGTGCAGTAGTGCTATTATTTACTTCCTCCCCAGTAACGAGCAAAGGGATCCACAATTCTTAGTTCGACCCGTTCTCCGTCAGCTGTCGGTCACCCTTGAGTGAGTCCCAACTCAGGACCAAGTCGTTTCTGTCGCAGGTGCGGGTCGTCCAGTGGGATAGTAGTCTGTCTGTTGTGGGGGGAGGAGTCGTGTGTGTGTGTGTGTGTGTGTGTTGTCATTTTCTAGTGAATCCCACCAGAGAGTTAGGGGCCGTCCCCGAGGTCTCGTTTTGTCGCGCGGCTACCACATGCTGGTTATGGCACTGCATCTTTCGTTTTGTCTGCTAGTTATTTGGCCTGCCCAGCGGTGTTTTATAAGTGCTGAATATACAATGATATTCTCCAGTCTATGTAACGACACCTACCGAGCACACACGAGACACAGCGCATAGTTTACATGTCCGTATTAATGGTCAAAGATATTGTATGTTGATCTCTATATTAGATAAAACTGTTTTCATTTGAAGCAAATCGCGAAAGTTATTCATTATAGACGAATGATATCTTGTAGCAGAATGCAGTGGCTCCTCGTATATCCTGGTTTATTCTGAACAGATGGACCAGTGCCATCCTGGCTGTAGTGCTAGGAATGTTTGTTTCTACTGTTAGTTGTACCATTCATACTCTTCCGTATATTTTTTTAAGCATACTTTTTGTACTCACCCTTTGAGATTCCCAATGGCCGAAACTCCACTTCCGCGAGTGTTCGGCATATATTTATTGTGGGCCTCCACTTAACTCTCTTAGCCAGTGGATTCAAAATCAGTGTTACCTCTGTAGATAAAAATCAATGTTAAATTGGGCCTACTTTACCGTTCAAAACATGGCGTTGAATTAATTGGATTACATCCATACTAGAAACCTTCACCAACTAATACCTCTGTTGTTTATATTAGTGCCCCCCCCCCTTTCCCCTGGGGACCAGTGAAAATATAAAATTTTGGCGGACCAGTGAAAATATAAAATTTTGGCGTACCAGTGAAAATATAAAATTTTGGCGGACCAATGAAAATTGAAACATTTTTCACGGACCACTCATACAGAAATAAGAACCATTATTGATATAGTATTTTGTGTATTCATTTTAAATTACAATATAAAAGTTAAAGTTATTTTGAAAGAAAAACAGATACAGTCATTTATCACAAAAAAAGACAAAAATGATACTTTGATACACAAACACGCAAAATATAGATGCGCACTAAGATGTGTTCGAAAAGAAGTGACCTCATTTAAGGTTAGACATTAGCCAATCACAGCTTAGATTTGCTCAGTGCGATTTCTACAACTAAGAGGTTAAGCCGGGGTCTTTGTTTATGAACAGGACAAGAATAGCACCACTCCTTCACAGAGAGCATGTCGTAACAGGCGACTAACTGTGTGACATGGCATAACACCGACCATGGTTAGGTGGTTTGTTTAGAGCAGCATAGATGGCGCCTAACAGACTACGGGACTACTTTGCTCTAGTGTTTGAGTCTATTAAGATGGACTTGCACATCGGTTAACCACCCTCTGTAAGCGCTTGTCCCAGCGCAGCGGAGTATTAAGCTGCTCGAGCCTAGCCCGCTAAGCAGGATACCCTCCTACCGGCTACGTCCAACTGGGACCTGCACATGTGCATCTGCCCCAGTATAAGTATAGGTCGGCTAAGAACTAAGAAGTTGTTTAATTTGTAGAACAGAATCCAATGCGGCTGGTGGTTGATGGGTAGAACATAAGAGACAAATAAACGTTAGGCCCAGTCAGAAAGCATCCATGACATTCGTATGTGCCAGTGGGAACGCTGTGGATTAAGTCTAGTTAGTTAAGTCAATTCTTCATGGGAGTGTGTCTGCTCCATTTCTCACACATAACTCCTACCCCTACACACAACAAGATGGGATAGCCCTTTGTATAATTCTTCTCGTTTCTGATCGCGTGAAATCTCGAGAATAACAAACAACCACGTGACTCTAGGGCTTCATCGCACCCAGAACGGATTGACATATCTGACAGGGGAAGACAACTAATGTATTCGAAATGAATGGATTGTCCCCAAGACACACACCCTGTTCTGGTCTCTCAACACGAAATGAATGTTTTCAATGCTAGCCCTTTCAGAATACAATTAAATTTCGCTTCCACAAACCTTCTGGATTATTTCTAAAATGGTTGTATGTGGTGTATCGTTCACAGATCGAGAACCCAGCTGAAGAGAGTAGAGACGGTCTCTAAGGATGATGGGCCAAGATGCACAAAACAGTTCTAGCTCCTTAAAACAATTTTCCTGTCAACAGAAATTCAATTTACAATTTTATCCAAAAATCATCTAGCCATGAAGACATTCCCCTCCATTCCCACCCTGCTCTGATTTGATTTTTACACCCTAGTTATGTAAACAAAAATGGAGGGATTCACTTAAACGTAAAGACAGCGGCGTTTCCAAAGCGGGTCTAAAAAAAAATGCGTCCATTCAGTTAAAACACCCCTTAATTTTGTATATAAATCAAAACAGAGTGATACCATTATATTGAGCTCCGTAGAAAAAACAAATTGATATTAGAAAAGCAGTTTGAGTCATAAGGAAAGTAGATGGGAAAAGCATGAATGTATGGGGAAAATAAATTCATATTAGAACAACAGCATGAATTGTGGGTGGGGGGGGGGGGGGGGGGGGAGGAGATTACATTAGAACAACAGCATGAGTTATATGGAAAAGGGATTGATGTCTAGAACAGTATGAGTTATGGGGGGGGGGGGGAGATTACATTAGAACAACAGCATGAGTTATATGGAAAAGGGATTGATGTCTAGAACAGTATGAGTTATGGGGGGGGGGGGGAGGAGATTACATTAGAACAACAGCATGAGTTATGGGTGGGGGGGGGGGAGGAGATTACATTAGAACAACAGCATGAGTTATATGGAAAAGGGATTGATGTCTAGAACAGTATGAGTTATGGGGGGGGGGGGGGAGGAGATTACATTAGAACAACAGCATGAGTTATATGGAAAAGGGATTGATGTCTAGAACAGTATGAGTTATGGGGGGGGGGGGGGAGATTACATTAGAACAACAGCATGAGTTATATGGAAAAGGGATTGATGTCTAGAACAGTATGAGTTATGGGGGGGGGGGAGGAGATTACATTAGAACAACAGCATGAGTTTTATGGAAAAGGGATTGATGTCTAGAACAGTATGAGTTATGGGGGGGGGGAGGAGATTACATTAGAACAACAGCATGAGTTATATGGAAAAGGGATTGATGTCTAGAACAGTATGAGTTATGGGGGGGGGGGAGATTACATTAGAACAACAGCATGAGTTATATGGAAAAGGGATTGATGTCTAGAACAGTATGAGTTATGGGGGGGGGGGGGGCAAAGGATTTATATCTAAAACCGTATCAGTTATGGGGGAAAACGATTGATATCTAGAACAGTATGAGTTATGGGGGGGGGGGGGCAAAGGATTTATATCTAAAACCGTATCAGTTATGGGGGAAAACGATTGATATCTAGAACAGTATGAGTTATGGGGCAATATATTGATATACAGTATAACAACAGTATGAGTTATGAGGAAACAAATTGATTTCTAGAGCAGTATGAGTTATATGGAAAATGATATATATCTAAAACTGTATCAGTTATGGGAGAAAAGGATTGTTACCTTGATCAATATGTTATAGGGGAATAGATTGATATCTATAGAATAACAACATTATGAGTTATTAAGAAAAAGGACTTATATCTAAAACCATATTAGTTATCGGTGAAAAGGATTGATATCTGGAACAGTATGAGTTATGGGGGAAAAGAATTGACTTCTACAACAGTATGAGTTATGGGGGAAAAGAATTGACTTCTACAACAGTATGAGTTATGGGGGAAAAGAATTGACTTCTACAACAGTATGAGTTATGGGGGAAAAGAATTGACTTCTACAACAGTATGAGTTATGGGGGAAAAGAATTGACTTCTACAACAGTATGAGTTATGGGGGAAAAGAATTGACTTCTACAACAGTATGAGTTATGGGGGAAAAGAATTGACTTCTACAACAGTATGAGTTATGGGGGAAAAGAATTGACTTCTACAACAGTATGAGTTATGGGGGAAAAGAATTGACTTCTACAACAGTATGAGTTATGGGGGAAAAGAATTGACTTCTACAACAGTATGAGTTATGGGGGAAAAGAATTGACTTCTACAACAGTATGAGTTATGGGGGAAAAGAATTGACTTCTACAACAGTATGAGTTATGGGGGAAAAGAATTGACTTCTACAACAGTATGAGTTATGGGGGAAAAGAATTGACTTCTACAACAGTATGAGTTATGGGGGAAAAGAATTGACTTCTACAACAGTATGAGTTATGGGGGAAAAGGATTTATATCTAAAACTGTATAATTTATAGGGAGAAGGATTGATATCTAGAGCAGAATGAGTAATGGGGGAATTAGACTGATATTAAAACACCAGTATGAGTTATGGAGAAAATAGACTGATATTAGAACAACAGAATGCGTTATGGGAAAGATGGAACATGTTCGAGTTAATTGAACATTAATGTAAAGAGCCAGTCTCATGTTTTAATAATCTCTATATCAACGCTAAAATGGGAGGAAGACTAACATCTGGTCAGGTACATCATACTGACCATCCATGTTAGTCATGGTCATGCAAATTATACTGGTCAAGACCTTATTTCGACTTCCTCGTCGTTTTCCTTGAAACGGGCTGTCCTTCTTGGCAGTCTGGCTAACGAGGCGGGGATCGACGTGATCCTTGTAGTAGTGAGCGTCACGCAAATGAAACCAACCATAGCACAACCGCCTCGAGTATTCCAGTCCACCATCATCAGCACGCTCGGGATGTGAGGAAAGCTACTGACACCCGCCACTTGACGTCCTTTTCAGGGCGCACAAAAGAGTAAATTTACTGATTGTGAGCATCCATAGAAACAAGAACAGCAACAGTAAAAACAGTACTGGGTAGTACAGACGGGGACCTTCTTTCCTGCAGACTTATCAGTTATGTCATTACAATAAAATGTGTCTTTTCTTTTGCCTTTCAATTCTAAAAGGCGCCAGACCGCTTGAGCGTTCCTGTCCTTAACTAGAAACAGACTCTGCAGAGCCTTCTAAACCAGTATAAAGACGTTAAGTAAGTTAAGTTACGACTTTGGGGACAACTCCGACAGCGCCCAAGTTGACCGCCTCTGACCCCCACCATACCCCCCCCCCCCCCCAACCCCTCACTACGCCACAGAGCCGAGAAGTTTCAGACGTGTTATCGTCTTTCATCGTCAATAATCACCCCAAAACCTGCGTCAAATATCGGAGTACTTATCAGTTTATGATGGGTAGCGAGGTCTGGGCTGGACGTTAAAGGAAAGTAAAGCGTCTGATATAGCCTCTTCTTTCCAGGTGTAGAGATCGCCGCTGCATTCCCTGTTCGGCTTGTCGTTCAATGACCTCTCCTACATTATTGTGTCCCCAGCAGCACCTTCATGAGGGACTCCCTGTTCTTACAGACAGAGCCTGCTGTAGGGCCCGACCGAGTACCCGGCAGTATAACTGGGCGGGCAGATTGGGCTCATTAGCCTTGGTTGGCAGCCAATCTAAGAGAAGGTAAACTCTGACTTTAAATCTGGGTAGACGAAGCTCGTTAGCCTGTTCAAGCAGTTTGCCTAGGAAAAGAGGAACTTTGATTTTCTACCCACGTCCCAGAGGGTGCTAGGTAGTCATGGGACGATGAGAATATCATCGGATGTCTCGAGTAACAAGCATCTGCGGGTAACGACCCCAGTGCCTTGTGGAAACCTCGGGCAAGGGTAGGGCTACGGGAGTAAACCCAGACAGAAAATCCGGAGTGGTAGCACATAAGGCGGATGGTACCAAAATTGTGAACTCATTGCGACAGCTCCTGCAGCTGAGCTGGTGCCAAATTGTCATGATTTGCATTCCTTTGGATTACACCAGCGAGGCCGAGAGGGGGATCCTACAGTTTGGACAGCCCAGGGTCTCCACATTCAGCGCCCAGGCTTGCGCCCTGAGAGGCTACTCACAGGGTGCCACGCGCATGGTCTGCAAAGACTGAGACGCCTGTGCATGAACATCAGTCTATAGTAGGTTGCATGGAAAAAACAGCAAGGTGCTCCTGGACCTGTTTCGCACTTGTGATAATGATAAAACACAAAGACATTCACACCTATACTTTCTTTCATGACGCGTCTATACAAAATTGTCGCTGTCCATGACCGTGCATAGGTGTGGAGTCCTTATCGTAGAGGAGATGCTAGAAACGATACAAAGAAGTGCGACGAAACTAATAATAGAAATCCGGTACAGTAACGAGGAAAATATCAGAAAAAAACGCAAACATTGCCTAGAAAAGAGAAGGTGATTTTGCAGGTTTATAGGATAATCAACAGAAAAGGTAAACTAGACTATAACAAGCTTTTCAAAGTACACAAGAATAAGAGGGTACAGCTACAAATTAAATAAAGGAAGGTCCAGATTAGATATTATAAAACACTTATTTAAGCCAGACACTGGTGAATGTTTGGACTGCTTTGCTGCAGAAAATTGTTGGGGCATGATCAATTAAAGCATCAAAACATACATTGGATGCACATAATTATTTTTAGATCAAGCTCAGTAGAAAAGACTGGCTGTATACAGATTCTACTGAGCCTAAAAAGCCAGTGCAAAGAAGTTAAATTAGGTAAAAGTATTTTCATTTAAAAAGCTGTATTACCTTGCTTTTCCGAGTGATGCGGACCGTTCAGGAGATGCTAAGGAAGACACGAGGGATACAGATTTCATGCTTTGTCAAACGCTGAATATGTTTGCCAGATTACTGCTCACATATAGCCCATCCAAGCTCAGAGCTGCTAGTGCGAACATTTCTAACACCAGATTGACCAGGTTCGTGTCGATGGACGGCGCACTTCCAGCTGTAAACAAATGAACTCACTCAGCCAGGGAAGACACGCAGGTGTGGACATAAACTTAATCCCCACCCAGTGTGTGTTACAGGATTTATCTCCCCCACCCCTTTACAATTATTGATACTAGAAATGTTCAATTCATGTGGAGATAATACTGACGATAGACATGTTTACTATGTGTTAAATTATGGGAAGTTTCGTCATAGTTGGGTCATATATGGGCATCTCTAAGCTTATGTTTGTATACCTTTTTTACAAGTTCTTGAACATGCTGATTTTAGTGTTCACTATCATATTTGGTGTTTATTTTTTGCTCAGTCCGCCTGTTTTGGAGAAAACTTTGTAAATTCGCTGGGGTCATTGTATATAACTTATACAACATGCCTGTATAAGGATCAAAGACTTAAATATCGTTGCATAATACTTTTGTTATTTTACGAGGGGGCTTCAAATGAAAACGTTAAAGTGGGATATACATTTTTTAAAAACTCATGCCTTTGTATTGTAACTTGTTAATATGGTTGCTATGGATGTCTAGAGTGTCCTACACGTCACATCATGGTGCAGATGAAAAATATGGCGTCATAATTACAGCCTACCTTCCTGCATGGTCTGTTACTAAAGTTCGTCTTTCGTATCGCGCACCAACTTGGTTTTTGAATTCAATCTGCACGAATTATATAAACCGCATCCATGGAACGTTTATTGGTATACCATACTCGCTGAAACCATGCTGCACCACATGGTCCACACAAGTCAACAACCACATGTTAACGTCGTTGTTGTACATGCAATGTTGCATAGTTCTAGTCACGTGCGCGTGTACCTTCACGGAGCTGTTTCCTTAAAGTTTCAAACTTGCCAAGGCAGCCGAATTTGTTATTGTTGTTGTTGTTGAATGTCCACAATCAGTAAGTTCACTATGTTGTGCGTCATTAAAAGGGATCTAAATGGTTGCAGTAGCTGTTTTAACATCCCGAGAGTGCTGATGACGATGGACCGGGGTCCTTCAAGCTGTTGTGCTATGCTTGGCTTCGTCTGATGACGCTCATTACAAATGTGATAAGGTCGATCCTCGTCTCGTTAGCCAGCCTGCCATTGAACAGCCTGTTTCCAGGGATAGCTGCATGGAAGTATGGTGAGGTCTTGGTCAGTATATTTAACTTAACCCTGTCTTACATTGTCTGATCAGTATCCTTTGTCTGACCAGACGTTAGTCCCTTATAATGTGAGGACAATCAACGTCTGACCAGTATCATTTGCCTGACCAGACGTTAGTTCCTTCTAATGTGAGAACAATCAACGTCTGACCAGTATCCCTTGCCTGACCAGACGTTAGTCCCTTCTAATGTGAGGACAATCAACGTTGTGTACAGATGACGGTTTTGTTCTCAACTTGTCTCTGAAGCTAGCACGCTCCAGATAGCATGTGCCTACAGTTTGTCGATCAATCCACACAAACACTCCGGGATAGACAGGACAGACTATCAAGATATTTGCTCAGGCAATTGGCAAGTAGACCAGCAATGGCTGACAATAGAGTGCAGCGAAATTCAAAGGTGATTATTCCACTCCTACTCTGGACATGCAAGGAGGTTAAACCACTTCCACACAGGTTGTCTGAGGCGAATATTCCACATCCGATGGCAAGATCGTGTCACTGACATCGCGGTTCTCTCGAGGGCTAACATGCCCAGCATACATGCACTGCTAGAAAAAGCACGACTAGGATGGGCCGGACACCTCGTCCGTATGTCAGACGAGCGGCTCCCAAAAAAGCTTCTCTACGGCGAGCTGAGAGAGGGATGGCGCGAGAGAGGGCGCCCAAAGAAACGTTTTAAAGACGGTCTGAAGGACTCACTAAAAAGTTGCCAGATAGACTTCGACACCTGGGAATGTCTTGCGAAAAACAGATCTGACTGGAGAAGTGCAGTCAAATCGGGTGTAGCTGCCGGTGAAGATGACCGTGTTGTGAAAGCCCAGAACAGACGCGAGACGCGGAAATCCCGAGCAGCGGGAACACCATCCCCTTCTACAAACCTCGTGTGCCCGATATGTAGCAGATGTTTTCGTGCTCGCATTGGCAGGTTCAGCCACATGCGCATCCACACCCAACAGGGAAATCTGTGACAAGGATGATGTCGGCGGTCCTCATCGACAACGATGGACAGCTATTATTATTATTCCACTCCGGGGGGCTATCTTTTCTCTTGCAAGTATGTACTATAGGTGCATCCTTCATTTCTTGTGGGACTACTACTTCAGTCAGTATGATGATCTATAGGTGCATCCTTCATTTCTTGTGGGACTACTACTTCAGCCAGTATGATGATCTATAGGTGCATCCTTATATTATTGTGGGACTACTACTTCAGCCAGTATGATGATCTATAGGTGCATCCTTCATTTCTTGTGGGACTACTACTTCAGCCAGTATGATGTACTATAGGTGCATCCTTCATTTCTTGGGGGACTACTACTTCAGCCAGTATGATGATCTATAGGTGCATCCTTCATTTCTTGTGGGACTACTACTTCAGCCAGTATGATGATCTATAGGTGCATCCTTAATTTCTTGTGGGACTACTACTTCAGCCAGTATGATGATCTATAGGTGCATCCTTCATTTCTTGTGGGACTACTACTTCAGTCAGTATGAATCAGAAGAGGTCAGTGATCTTCCTGGTCAAACATGTTCCAGATGTTTTATATTTCTCTGCCGGCGATGAATCAGCGCTAGATGTCCTTCCAGGAGACAGAACTTATGTTCTTGTTTACGTCGTCTTCAGTGATACGTTGATCCATCGCCATGTTCATTTCCACCTTTTTTGACAAGGGCGAAATGCTATTTGGTAGTGCCCTTTGCTTTGAAAACTTGGAATCCTGGTATTCAAACAGGCATGCTGTTGTCTGTTATCAGGTAGCTGAAGGCTTCGGCTCTACGTAGTAGGTATTTTAAAACTTCCTGTGGCTTACTGGCCCTTGGGGTAGGTACCAATAATTTGGGTAGGTTTTTAACTAGAATTTTTGAATTTTGTTCAGGCAGCGGATTGCTCTATTCGAATTTTATCTGCCGGGGATTCCTAACGTGCTCAACACTGACCACGGGAGTCCGATCTCCCTACCTAGAGATCAGGGAGATTTTTGCTATAAGATCCACGTGAAATAATCCCGGTCTCCATCGTGATTTGAACTCGCGACCTCCGGCACTCGAAGCGGACACCTTACCTCGAGACCACTGATGCCCCTTTTCGTTTGTAGCTTTACGTTTAGAAGGATCATGAATTCGCCATTCTTTTCGCCCATTTTTTTCGCAAAACCAGTCATTGTGCTCGGACGGACCTAGGTGTTTTAGCGATGTAGAGTAAATAGTATCCCTTAGGGCCACCTCTTTTTGATTGATTCTGAAATTTTCAAGCTTAACTTAACTTAACTTAACTTAACTTAACTTAACTGCATTATACTGGTTTAGAAGACTCTGCAGAGTCTGTATACAATCCCATTATTCCACTTTAAAAATGACTGTAATCATCCAATCTATTCTTGAATGCATCATCTGACCCTTCCTCCACCATATCCTGTGGCAATGCATTTCAAGCAGTCACCACTCTCTGACTGAAAAAAAAAAGTTTCCTAATATCCAATCTTCCATCACCGTTCTCTCAAGACCGTTGTGTCTCTTGATGTGACCAAGGTAATTGCATTTTCTAGCCAAAAGGGAATTGAAAAACCAGTTCTCCTCTATGCTCAACTCTTGCCGAATGTCTACATTTGTTATTTTCTCTGTCCAGGGTACTCTGAGGATCTTTCTGTAACATTTTGACTCGAAGGATTCGATTCTTTGTCTAGAAGTTTTGGTAATCGTCCATGCTTCACAGCCATAAGCTGCCACAGGAAAAACACAGGCTCTCAAGCCTTTTCCTTTTATCGTTTTGTTGAAAGGTATGGTGCCAGGCAAAAAAAAAAAAGAGGAAGGGTAGACCAAGAAGACGATGGCACCAAGATATCCCGGAATGCCTGAGTATGACAGTGGCGGAGGCTGGTGTTATGGCAAGGGAACGAGTTTCTTTCAGACAGACTGTGATGGGAGCGACGTTCTACAAAAGACATGCTAAATGATGATGATGATGAGGATATCCAATCTGGACCTGCTTCTAAATAATTTGAAACTATGCCCTCTAGTTCTTGTAGTAGGTTGAATTTGGATAAATCTAATTTATCCTTTCCATAAATTATTTTATAAACCTGTATTGTTACATCGAATTCTTCTCTTTTCTATACACTGCAGACTAGTTTTTTTCTAAGTCTCTCCCCAAAACTATAAATCTGGAATCCCACGATCATTGTTGTAGCTCGGGCCCCTCTCACCCTGGGGGCAACTCTTCTCTTCTTCCCTCACTCTGTTTCATTTGACTCTGTCCTACAGTCACACTCTTGCACAACTTTCACACGCGCCCTCATGGTGAGGCCCTTCCATTGCACTTTGGTTGGGCTAGCTTCTGAGGGCGCACAAACCTAGCATAGGTACATACAGACGCACACATGCATCCAACCACTGGCTTATGCGTCCTGATATCGCCCAATGGACTACGGTCTGGGGTGGAAAATGGCGCGCCTCCGCCAGTAGAAACTAGTGAGGCAAACATCTAAGCAAAAAAAACAAAATTGTTGTAGCTCTCTTTCTATCATGTCTATATCCACTCTGTGATAAGGATTCAAAACCTGAATACATTACTCCAATTTAGGTCTCACCAATGATTTATATAGTTTGACTATCACTTCCTTGCTTCGATGTGTAATGTTTCTTTTAATAATACCCATCATTAGCGCAGTGGTTAGCGCGCTGGCTTCGCATCTGAGTGGTCCTGGGTTCATTCCCCAGTTGAGGCGGAAATGTTTTTTTCAGACCGCAATGGCTCCCGGGTCGACCCAGCCTTAAATGGGTACCGGTTCAGTCCGGGAAGTAAAAGCGGCGAGGGAGAGGAGATGACTACCGCCCTCAAATAGCCGAGCCTTTGGAATGTGAGATCGCTAACACCTCACACCCCTACGGCAGTAATGCTATGGGATACTTTACTTTACATTAGCCTTTTTCACAGCCACCTGGACTTTCTCACGCACGTTACATGTATGATCTATTATAACACCTAGGTCCCTTTCCTTTTCTATCTTTATAATATCGTTCACTACCATGACGTAATTATGTTAATCATATCATGGATACGATATCATTATCCAAACCATTTTTATATATCAAAAACAAAAATGGTCCCAATACCGATCCCTGAGGCACTCCACTTATAACATCAGACCAGTCAGAGTACTCCTTCTTCTTTGCCTTCTACCTGTTAAACAATTTTATATCCAATTGGAAACTCCTTCACCTATACCGTGCGATTTCAATTTCAGAAACAATCTCTGATAGGGTACTCTATCAGAGGCCTTTGCAAAATCCAAATAAATAACATCTACTGGCTCTCCACCATCCAACATTTTGGTAACCTCTTCCATGAATTCTAATAAATTTGTTAAGCACGATCTCCCCTAAGTAAAACCATGCTGACTCTTCTTGATGAGATGAAACTTGTCTAAATGCAAAGTTATGTTGTCTTAGATAATAGACTCTACAATTTTTCAGAGTACGCTTGTCAATCTCTCTGGTCTGTAATTGTCTGGAAATGATTTCTTGCCCTTTTTGAACAAGGTGATCACACCTGCATCTTTCCAATCCCTTGGAATAATCTTGTCCAGTCTGTCTCCTCATTCGTGAAGCTGTTTCTGGTATGTTCCTACCTCGATTACTCTACATTTAGTCTCGTCAGTGGTATTGCCCCCCCCCCCCCCCACCTCCGAGGCCATCACTTCGGTTGTACTTTGATACTTATCTGGATAATGACAAGAAGATGGCTAGTCCAAAACTCCGTGTCACCTATGCTCACGTCTATTGTTAAATGATTTCGATCCCTCGTCTGACAATGGTGTAGTGGATGGGACCTTGGACGCATCTATATGGTTCTACTTCGAGCTGAAAGTTGGAGATGGTGTTGGTAACGATAAACTCATTTGTGGCACATGTCTTTAATGAGAGTTGATAGTTACATTGACCTAAGCTAATTTTGTCAATGCTGTTATCCTATTGCAGTGCAATCTACACCAACTCTGACACTAACATCTTCTAGCAGAATCAGTTTCTCAGATTTTGGAAGCGCAAAGTGACTCGAGATGCTCACAGAATTTGTCTTCGACATCCGGATCTGTCAGCGTTGGCGTGCAGGTATTGATAATTTGGACCTGCCGTTTTCCAGTTAGAGGAAGTCCTATTGTTATGAAGCGATCGTTTATTTCCTTAGGCATACATGTCAATTGGTGTATCCTACATTCAATAAATTAATTTATATCAAATCAGCGATGCTGTTCACAGTAAATATTAATTTGCTGTTGTTTGTATGATAATCTTTGAGAAGTCGAAGAAAACATTACGTGGCGTTTGAATTTCAAACTGAAATGGGCCAGAACCCCAGCAGAGAATAACTATATCGACTGATGTTCTTGATTATGTCCCTTATACACGCTTATACTGCGTCACGAAAACACAAGAGACATTAGATAAAGATCAATTATTTATTCAAGTAAGTGTTTGCTCAAACCGGTAAAAATAACATGTTCGCTAACCGGTAACGATATGTTCTGGTCTTTCTCACTGTAAATTGGTACATACATTAGTGTTAGGAGAGACAATAGAGAAAAATAAGGGCTGGGAAAAGAAAAGGCATATGAAAGTCAACTTGGTATTACAAATGTGTGTTTCGGCTATTGGAATAGGAGCGTCACCAGTCAGCGTAAAGCCATTCTCCAAAATCTGGTCTATGACTTCGACATCCTCATGATCCAAGATACATGCTTAAAGAAGAATGTCACCATCAAATATCCATGATACGGTTGTTTGGTTATTGATCCAACAGTCTCTGCCCCCTTGCCATTCGACCCAATGCTATATAGAGGTATCTGCATGTGTTTTTGAGCATTTGTTTAGATCCGTACAAAGTGTTCCATTAGTCTGACCTCGGGGAAGAAGCTCTTTGTTTAGATCCGTACAAAGTGTTCCATTAGTCTGACCTCGGGGAAGAAGCTCTTTGTTTAGATCCGTACAAAGTGTTCCATTAGTCTGACCTCGGGGAAGAAGCTCTTTGTTTAGATCCGTACAAAGTGTTCCATTAGTCTGACCTCGGGGAAGAAGCTCTTTGTTTAGATCCGTACAAAGTGTTCCATTAGTCTGACCTCGGGGAAGAAGCTCTTTGTTTAGATCCGTACAAAGTGTTCCATTAGTCTGACCTCGGAGAAGAAGCTCTTTGTTTAGATCCGTACAAAGTGTTCCATTAGTCTGACCTCGGGGAAGAAGCTCTTTGTTTAGATCCGTACAAAGTGTTTCATTAGTCTGACCTCAGGGAAGAAGTCCTTTCCTAACACCGGCAAGCACCGGACATTAAAAAAGATGGTGCTCAACAGTTTCTTCTTCTTCTTCGTACGCAGTCAGAGAGTAACCATTATTTTTTCGAAAAAAGCAGCCGTCATCCTGAGGCTGTCGACACTGCCATATAGCTTGTCTAGTGTTGCCACTGGTGATGGCCACATCTGCTCTCTCTGATCCTCGTATGTCGGACAGTTTTGCAGCAAATGCTCAGTGGTCATTTTGCCAGTACCACACGGGCATTCGTCGGTGCCCCCTATCTTCAATTCAACAGTTTGATAGGGATGTGTACACAGCCAACACCTTGCCGTGTACGGGAAACAAGAAATCCCCCACATATGGATCGATTATAATGCAAGTACAATTGCGGATATCAAATTACAGGGGTTCCTAGTAGTAAACAATAACCAAGATCGGGGGATGTAAGCACACTTGTTCCAACTATTGACCACATTATGTGGGATTTGGGGAACTGAATTGTCAGAAGTGCCTGGACAAAAATGTTTCATTGCTAACAATTATAATGCTTGATTGAAGGAACCATGAAATGCCACTGAAAATAGGCAAGGGATTGCTTTACGGCAGTCATTACCCAGCATAAACCTTACAGTAGCTAACGGTGGATGCCCAACAGGATTGGCATTTCGGCCTGGAAATACAGAAGATGTCAGTGAACGGGCGCTGATATCAAGCGACGTTTGCCACCCCACGCACTGGAACGTACTGAGTGCAAGTGGGCAGTGACTATCTGCCATGTGTGGTTCTTTTGCGAAAGAAAAATCCACCAGACACAGAAAACCTAAACTCGTTTTTAAATATCAAGCACCCGACCAGTAAAATGCTCTAAATAAACTACACCAGACAACTGGACGCAGGGAAATTCGATTCTAATTTGTCCAACCACCCTGATGGAGTCAACTATTACAGCAGGCATGGACAGAAAATGAGATGCAAAAAAAATATGTGGCAAAAAGACTGAAAGAGACTGCTTAACAATGTCAACGATGAATGGCAAAAAGACTGAAAGAGACTGCTTAACAATGTCAACGATGAATGAGAAAGATGCAAAGCTACCAATAGTTGTGAACCTTAGCTTAGGGATTAATTAAAACAATAAGTGGAAGTGGGGTGGTGGTATGGGGGAGGGGGTTGTGAATTTATGACATAGGTGGGTATTACTTACCTTCTGTACCCCAGGCGCCATGTCAGATATCTGGTTTCCAAGTCCCGGCCTTATGGACCGCTTTGTAAGTTTCTAGAAGGTTGCTCAGATCATCGGGTGATCTCTTATGTTTAGTTCTTCAACCGGAAGGCTATTTTATGATCCATGATGCTTTGGTAGTGCTTGAGTAATGAAAGGATTGATCAACTGAAAAGTCGTTTCCCGGAGACGACTGATTGCTGTGTTACTTACAATATACTTGGTAATGTCATACAATCCAGAAGTTCTGGCCCATGCATGGAAAGAATACATACCAGCTCATTCCGGATTCTACCGGGACGCCCTGATGACAAATGAAGAGAGGGGCCTTTGATATGTTAATCGATAGGCTGCCCAAACGGACAAATGGGATAGAGTTGTCTGTCAGGAAATTTGTTCTAGAAAACACCACCAGGGTAGACATTTGTAAAGTTGATAACTGGGACAGGGGTGGCGTATATTTTGATTTCCCCCATAACATCGCCACAGGAACCGACGAGGTACAATGTTATCACATCAAGCAGCTGGGTGAGGCAGACATTATAAGTGTCTTGAAGGATTTCAATACAACCGTATGGGTGCATGGCTATCTGTGCCCGTTTCCCAAGTCTGACAAGGATTCTGCACTCCTCGGCAGCTTTGGATAACTCCACAGAACGTGTATGGCAAGCTGTTGAAGTTTCTAGAAGTAGAACATATTTGACCTGATACCTACAGACCAACGAAGGAGATCTGACGTAACGCTGGGACATTTGCATGTGATGTATATAAGGGCTTGCATGTGATGTGTATAAGGGCTTGCATGTGATGTGTATAAGGGCTTGCATGTGATGTGTATAAGGGCTTGCATGTGAAGTATATAAGGGCTTGCATGTGATGTATATAAGGGCTTGCATGTGATATATGAGGGGTTGCATGTGATGTGTATAAGGGCTTGCATGTGATGTGTATAAGGGCTTGCATGTGATATATGAGGGGTTGCATGTGATGTATATGAGGACGTGAATGTGATGTAAATGAGAGGTTGCACGTGATGTATATGAGAGGTTGCATGTGATGTATATGAGGGTTTTCATGTGATGTATATGAGGGGTTGCATATGATGTATATGAGGGGTTGCATGTGATGTATATGAGGGCTTGTATGTGATGTATATGAGGGTTTTCATGTGATGTATATAAGGGCTTTCGTGTGATGTATATGTGGACTTGCTTGTGATGTTCTTCTTCTTCTGTGTTCGTTCTCAATCTCGGCCTACCAAGCCCTGAACAGGACTTTGCAAGTAGCAAGATGTAGTCCGGAGAACGGAATGCGCTGTGTCGCTAGTTTACAGTTTGGCTGCGATATTTGCACCTTTCGGTTCTTGTGATGTATATGAAGACTTGCATGTGATGTATATGAGGGCTTTCGTGTGATGTATATGAGGGCTTTCATGTGATGTACATGAGGGCTTGCTTGTGATGTATATGTGGACTTTCAGTTCAGGCAGGAGAAAGTCGCAGTCGTTCTTGACCTGGAAGATGCATATAACCAGGCTGACCTTTGGGGTCAAGATGTGCTGTTTGAAGCAGTGTGGAGTCAGCCCATGCTGGTGAGATGTATGTCAGTTGCTCTAAAGGAGAGAATAGTTGCACTCCACCTGAGATCTTGCACATCAGAACTGGTGCGAATATTCTCAGAATTGCCACACGGCTCTTCGCACCACAAGAAAGGTGGCCAACATTCAACCCGCTGAGCCAGGGTGAACACTAACATTTCCAGACGGCATCCTGATGTACATGACTGTCTCAGATAGGCATGATATGGTCAGAGACACGCATGAGATCCTACAGGAGATCTTACAACAATGTACCAGATCAATTCTGCAAAAGCATGGTGTTCTTTGAATAATTGTATACTGAATTCTGACATCCCAGATATTACCTTTGAGGGATGTGCCATTGAGAGGTGTGACTCTTGTTCGTAGTCGCTGCTATAGATACCACATTGACCAGACCATACAGAGATGCAAGCGAAGCACAGGTCTGTTCAAAACTAAGGCAGTGACAAACTTGGAACAACGGCTGCTTGTCTTCCTATATCGCTATCTGGTTCTGTCTGTATTTGATTACGGACTTGGCGTCTTCACATTATTAAAATTATACTGTGAACGGTTATAACGTATTCTTAATGAGGGGATGCGACTTGTTCTGGGATGCACTAAAGATACCCCGATATTAAAGGTGCGTACATGCTTGGACTTCTGTCTGTGACATCCAGATACAAATTGAGACATGCCACAGGCACGCCTCCTACATCAAGGGCAAGAATCAAGAAGGTATCGTCGTGGATGACACAGCGGACAGAACAATTCTACAATAGAGCACAGTTGAGACGAAGGGAGGAGAATGGGTCCACTCTGGTGTTAAGAACACATTATTACAGAGTCATCAGGGAATGCAGAGAGTGACGGGTAGAGCTAGAGCTTAACAAGTTATAACTGATATCATTCTGTATAGGGGTGCCATTATATACGCCAATAGACCGGTGTTAGGCATCAAGATTTCTGGTTGGAGCGAGAGTGGGTCGTCGTTGAGCAAAGCGGGGTATACAGAACAGAAAACCTCCAGTACGAAAATGTAGATCGGTGCAGTGACTGCAGCTCTGAGATGCCTATCTGAGATCTCTATAATGATGGCAGTGATCGTCTCAGACTACTAATGCTTACTCCATAAGGTACAGAAGGACTGGCTATGGTATGAGTGGTTGGCAGCTGTATAGGTCTCAATCCGGGACATGCTGGTATTGGTTTACTGTCTTGGTCGTTCTGAGGTTGAGAGCAATGAAAGAGCTGACCACACCCTGGCTTCACAAGCACCAATAATGGGTACACTAGATATGGATAGGAGTGCCATTTTGAAGTCTGTCAATGACCGCCTGTTGGATGATGGCATCGCAATAGATGAATCAGCAATTTACAAACTGCTGATCTTTGACAAATAATTATGTTTATTCCGACAGAAGCGCAAGAAGGGCCATCACATAGCCTTTGTTATAATTATAGTAAAACGGTCGTGTTGTCACATTAACTTATAACAAGATCCCTCTTCTTATGCTTAATCATCAATTGCATAATAAGTAGACACGTAGCTGAGGCTTAGATGTTTATCCTACCCCACACTTAATATCAACACAAGTTTTTCACCTAGTGTGAACGGCAGGCGACAAGCTTAAGTTTACCTTAGGCGCAATAGTGTCTAACAGTGGATCATCCAACAATTCAATGCTCTTTCCTAAAACCACTGACATTAATAAGTAAATTTACGCAGGGGCACAAACGATAGTGTCTTACTTGTGGATGTAATGACTCGTGAGATTCCACACATTCTTCTGTTGAAACCATAGTCCTCCACTTACCGTTAATTTTCTTAGCTATTAAAGACTGGGTGATATACCTCTTTTCTTATTCTGCTTGTAAAAAATATGTTTCTCTTGTGATGAAACGTAAATATATTAGAATATATGCATTTATGTAGCGGTTAGCGCGCTGGCTTCGCATCTGAGGGTCCTGGGTTCATTACCCAGTTGAGGCGGAAATGTTTTTTCAGACAGCAGCGGCGCCCGCGTCGACCCAGTCTTAAATGGGCACCGATTCAGTCCTGGTAATAAAAGCGGCGAGGGAGAGGAGATGGCTACCGACCTCATATAACCAGCCTTTGAAATGTGAGATCGCAAACACCTCACCCCCTACGGCAGTAATGCTATGGGTTACTTTACTTTACTATGTACTGCTGTGGTAGTTATTTAGTATTGAGATGAATTAGTTGTTATTTATGTGTTGTGTTGTTTAGGAAGATGTTGTAAATGGGTTGTCTTGAGGGGTAAATGTCGTTGTCACGATGTTGTTATGGTGACAAACAGGTCGTTTTGTTGATATTGCTATTGTGATAAATGGGTTGTTTTGGATGATATCTGCTGTTTGTGATAATGCAGTAATTGCGAAAATCGGTAGTTTGTTTTGATTGACAGCTGCTGTTATAACGAACTCATCATTGATGTGTACAGCAACTTGTTATTTGAATAAAATAATCACGGAAAGGGGCGGGGGGAAGAGAAGGGAGGAGCGAGGTGTGGGGGTAACAAGAGCTTATGGTTTGGCTTCGTTCATTCTCAACCCTGAAAGGGCTTAAGTAGCAGAATGTAGTCCAGAGAACAGAATGCATTGTGTTGTAGTTTACAGCTTGACTGCGATATTTGCACCTTTCGGTCCAACACATCCGACTTCAGCAAGCATTTTTTAAGTACCGGGTTAGCATTCCCTCTTCGATCCCTTCTCCTTAGCCAGTCTGCCCTGCTGCAGCCTGTTATCCAGGATCACCGCGTGGAGGTGTAGAAGGGTCTTGGCAGCTCAGGTTCGCTGGCCCTCACGCTAGCAGTCAGCTATGGGTCGCTGGCCCTCACGCTAGCAGTCAGCTATGGTTCGCTGGCCCTCACGCTAGCAGTCAGCTATGGGTCGCTGGCCCTCACGCTAGCAGTCAGCTATGGTTCGCTGGCCCTCACGCTAGCAGTCAGCTATGGTTCGCTGGCCCTGATGCTAGCAGTCAGCTATGGGTCGCTGGCCCTCATGCTAGCAGTCAGCTATGGTTCGCTGGCCCTGATGCTAGCAGTCAGCTATGGGTCGCTGGCCCTCACGCTAGCAGTCAGCTATGGGTCGCTGGCCCTCACGCTAGCAGTCAGCTATGGGTCGCTGGCCCTCACGCTAGCAGTCAGCTATGGGTCGCTGGCCCTCACGCTAGCAGTCAGCTATGGGTCGCTGGCCCTCACGCTAGCAGTCAGCTATGGGTCGCTGGCCCTCACGCTAGCAGTCAGCTATGGGTCGCTGGCCCTCACGCTAGCAGTCAGCTATGGGTCGCTGACCGCTGCAGCTCATGCGCTGCTCGCCATCTTGATCCCTCAGGAGCTTATGAAAAACAGCGACCCTCTCAGGTAGGCATGGCACTGTTTTTTAAATGTACAGATTTTTTTCACCGATGAAAACGAGCACCCACAGTAAGAGAGGCCTAAGCAACAATGGAAATCATTAGCTGAACTTAACATCTGTATACTGGTTTAATGAAGGCTGTAACATTTCGTCCCAAACTGGCAGTGTCTGCTATGCTCACATTGATTCTTCTTGCTCGTCCGAATGCTTGGATAACGTCACTTTCTACCTTCCTTATTCCTCGATCATGTCGTATGCGAAGTATTTGCTTTCACGCTCGAAGTAAAGCATAGGGCCACCCCAACAGCTGACTCCTTCGCTGAAGCTGTCTCCGAGTAGCGCTCGTTTCTCACGGGCAAAGGTAATAGGACCCATCTCCAATATCGACAGCCAACCCAACTGCAAATGGGCACCTGGCTTACTATTTGCAATGGAACAGCAGCGGGCACAGGTCATCCCCAACAGCGTGGTCTGCTACGGGATCATCTTTACCTTTACATCTCAACATCTGTATGGGTAGTTTTAGTAGCAATCGTATTACATCCTGAGGTTGCTAACTCCATGCACACCCCTCTGTAGTCGTGTGATGGAGATTTTTCTGCTCTATAGGAGAAATCCCACACTATTCGTCTCCTGTTCACATACGTTGTTAGTGTTATATTATGTTACATTGAACACGGGTAAGTTTATGAGGGGCAGAGCTATTAGAATTGTGGTCTCTCACGCTAAAGGGCCCGCATTCGATTCTCAATTTCGACACACTCCAGTATACACAGTTGTAAATGTGTACGCTATTTACTTTTAAGGCAGGCAGTATGACAAATGATGCAACTGATCACCATCAATTCTGTAAAAAGCTAAGGCTTAGCAACTGGGATACTCTAGCACTTCATCCCCTACAGCAAACGTTCTCAACCTGGTGCTCGCGAGCACCGCGGTGCTCTTTTAATGACATTTGGTGACTGCGTCATGCAAGTAAAAAAGTGCTCACGAGTACCAACGCTCAGAGAACAGTTTCTAAATTCAAACTCTGTTTTGCAAACCCAAACGAATGGGTAGATTTGGGTAGATCCAATATGGAAAATAATAACAGAATTTGCGAGAACAATATTAGAATGATAGATACGGAAATGGACCTAGTGGTTATAATAGAGCATACAGGTAAAGTGAGTGAGGAAGTCCAGGTAGCAGTGAATAAGGCAAATGCAATGGTAAGCATGATAAAAAGAAATATTAAACATAGGAGTAAGGAAGTGATTGTTAAACTGTATAAAGCATTAGTTAGACCTAGAGTAGAGTCCTTATAGTAGAGATATAAACAAGCTAGAAAGGATACAAAGAAGAGCGACAAAACTGATAGTGGGATTCCAGAATTACAGTTATGAGGAACGACTTACGAAAACCTGTCTACGGTGTCTTGAAGAGAGAAGAATTTGAGATGACAATACAGGTTTATAAGATAATCATAGGAAAGGTTAAATTAGACTATAACAAGTTTTTTTTCAAAATACAACCACCTACAAGAGAAAAGGGCAAAATTACAAATTTACTAAAGAAAGGTCCAGATTAGATATTAGGAAATATTTTTGTAATAAGAAAGTGGTGAATGCTTGGAATCCAATGCCCCAGCAGGTAGTGGAGGCAGGGGCAGTTAATGCATTTAAGAATAAATTGGATACACATAGCTTTTAGAGCAAGGTGATGTAAATGTAACTGGTTGTATACATACTCTGAAGCGTCTTCTAAACCAGTACAAAGACGTTAAGTTAAAACATGCTGATATCTATCCAAATATTTTAGGCGACCTGAAAGTTGTTAATGTGCACGTTTGCTGCCAGTAAATGCATTTACCCCTCTAATGTACTGAAATATTTCGCACTGCTGACTTGATTCAGGGGTCTCCTCGATGCTGGTCAGGATCAGCGTTGTGTTGCATCATTGGCACTTGAACTGATAGATCTCCAGTCCTCCTTAGCGCTGAAATATTGGTTTGATAAGGAGAAATTCATAAACTTGTGGGGAGCAGAAGATACAAAAAAGTTCCAAATACTGGAGCGTGTTTCTATCAAATGTAAGGCTATGTTTGGGACGACCAACCTGTGCGAAAATCTTTCTCAGCTGAAATATCTCAAGAACAAAACACGATCACGATTGACTGATTCACACCTGAAAGACTGTTTAGGTATTGCTACAAGCGACTTCTCCTTGGGCGTCACTGAACTTCTGAGTGGCTTTCAAGTTCAAGGATGTCATTAACCCGGTGATTGTTTTTTAAAATGTATTGTTTTTCAAAAATGAAAACCATTAGATTGCATGGTGCTCGCTGACTTGATATTATACCTGAACGGTGTTCGCAATCTTAAAAGGTTGAGAGCCCCTGCACTACAGCAATGCTCTTTATTATTCACCAGCCGCTTCTTCCCGTCAGTGTGTCAGTTGGCCTATTTTTACCTTCTTACTATGGAACTACATGTACACTGTTTGAACACAAACACACGGGGAACTGAGGCGCTAGTCCAGTCAGACACAACATACTGACCTGGTTTTCGTCAGGGTCAGGCACTACATACTGACCGAGACCCCTATCTTTCTTTCATGTAGCGTTCCCAGTAAACAAGCTGCTTTTAAGCAGGTTTGATTGACGAGATATGGATCGACGTGATCCCGGTAGTAGTCAGCGACACGCAGATGAAATCAAGCACAACCACCTACATGACCATGGTACACCTTCATCAGGATGTGAGGAAAGCTACTACAACCCGGCACCTAATGCCCTTTTCAGGGCTCCCAAAAGGTTTCTTACTCATCGTGGACATTCAACCACAACAACAACAACCACAACAACAACCACAACAACAACAACCACAACAACAACAACAACCACAACACCAACAACACACCGACGCGGATGGCCAAGCGGAACCTGATGACCACATGGACAACATCTTAGTAGGGCATATGGTGTTTTTTTCTTGCGTGACTAAACTGCTGCTAATTATTGTTCTTTCTCATCTTGTTCTTCTTCTTCTTCTTTATTTTCCCCCTTTTCCTTTCTCTTCGGATCCTCCTTTTAATATTTCTTCTTTTTCTGCTTCTTCCTTTTCTTCTTACCCTTTTTCCTTTTTTTCTTTTATTTATTCTTCGTTCATTTTGATAAGGGCGTCTTGGGGACGTTCTGTCAGTTTATAACGAGGTATCGATATTTGCGCCTTTCAACGGACACACCCGGATTCAGCATGGTGTGTTTGGGACCTAGTTTGCCTTCCCTCTACTATATTTTAACCAGACTGCATAAGTGCAGCCTGTTTCTAGAGCCGTCACATGGAAACGGAATAGAGTCTTGCTCATTGACCCTAATGCAAGCAGTCAGCTACGAATAGCTAGCTGCTGTCAGCTCATTTCCTTGCGCGACTAAACAGTAACCTAACATGTACACTATCTGACGACTATAGGGGTAAGCGACCTATATTCCTCAACCCTGTAAATATTCCCATCAATGGAATAAACGCCGCTTTGGACAATTTCTTTTATCGCAATCGGGTCCTGTGGTCAACTAAGATTTTTAAAAATTGGGTACCATAATAAGTGTGGCAGGTAAAGGCGTCCATTATGATGCAGACCACATCAACCCTAGTGTGCAGTTGGCCAACAAAATTCTTAATATGACACAAGGTGTGTAAACTGAACCTTTAAAACAAAAAGCGAATTGTTTACTACATACAATTCGTCAACCAACCAGCATTACTGGTCTGACCGTCAGAAAGGTCATTACCTTCACGGTACTTTCGACTCTGAAAACGACCTTGACTTTCCCATCATGTGGTAGTTGTTGTTTTCGTTAAAATAACTCCGAACCTAACTTGTCCGTTTGTGGACACACCCACTGACCTATTTACCTCAGTAGACTAATAACAAAAGGCTATAACCCCTGACCCGGTGTCGTTTACCAGAAAGACGTTGCTCTTGGTACTACGCTTACGATGACCCAGCACTTTGTCCACGCCTGGGGAACACAATAACCAGATTGAGAAAGAGGTCAATTTTGACGTGTGTTATACGCCCTTTCTGGCTCGTTTTACAGGTTTAAAACACCCAAACACTCATCGCTATCTGCAATCCAATTATTTCCCAAGAAAGCTAAACTACCGTAACCGCCATAACGTTGCATGACTTTTATTTCAAGCCAAATTTTCGTAACTTCAAGAGATATCTTGAAGTGTATTTTGCTAGTTTGTTGGGATCATCATTCAAGGTAAGTACAAATCTAACTTCGTTTATCAGTTTATGTTGTTGTTTAATACCCATAATGAATTTGTTTATTCTTTCGAGCGCCCTGAAAAAGGCGTTAAGTGGCGGGTTCCAGTAGCTTTCCTTGCATACTGAGGACTAGGGGTGGTGACGAAGGTTGACCGGTGTACTCCAGGCTGTTGTGCTATTCTTGGTTTCATCTGCTCGAACGATAGCTACTACGGGGATTACATCTCGTTAGAGAGGCTGCCTTGTCCTTCCTCATTGATATCACTCTCCTTCCTCATTGATATCACTCTCCTTCCTCATTGATGTCAGTCTCCCTCATTGATGTCAGTCTCCCTCATTGATGTCAGTCTCCCTCATTGATGTCAGTCTCCCTCATTGATGTCACTCTCCTTCCTCATTGATGTCAGTCTCCCTCATTGATGTCACTCTCCATCCTCATTGATGTCAGTCTCCCTCATTGATATCACTCTCCTTCCTCATTGATGTCACTCTCCTTCCTCAGTGATGTCACTCTCCTTCCTCATTGATGTCACTCTCCTTCCTCATTGATGTCACTCTCCTTCCTCATTGTCACTCTCCTTCCTCACTGTCACTCTCCTTCCTCATTGATGTCACTCTCCTTCCTCATTGTCACTCTCCTTCCTCACTGTCACTCTCCTTCCTCATTGATATCACTCTCCTTCCTCATTGTCACTCTCCTTCCTCATTGATATCACTCTCCTTCCTCATTGATATCACTCTCCTTCCTCATTGTCACTCTCCTTCCTCATTGTCACTCTCCTTCCTCATTGATATCACTCTCCTTCCTCATTGATATCACTCTCCTTCCTCATTGATGTCACTCTCCTTCCTCATTGATGTCACTCTCCCTCATTGATGTCACTCTCCTTCCTCATTGATGTCACTCTCCTTCCTCATTGATGTCACTCTCCTTCCTCATTATCACTCTCCTTCCTCATTGATGTCACTCTCCTTCCTCATTGTCACTCTCCTTCCTCATTGATGTCACTATCCTTCCTCATTGTCACTCTCCTTACTCATTGTCACTCTCCTTCCTCATTGTCACTCTCCTTCCTCATTGTCACTCTCCTTCCTCATTGTCACTCTCCTTCCTCATTGTCACTCTCCTTCCTCATCGATGTCACTCTCCTTCCTCATCGATGTCACTCTCCTTCCTCATTGTCACTCTCCTTCCTCATTGATGTCACTCTCCTTCCTCATTGATGTCACTCTTCTTCCTCATTGATGTCACTCTCCTCCCTCATTAATGTCACTCTCCTCCCTCATTAATGTCACTCTCCTCCCTCATTAATGTCACTCTCCTCCCTCATTAATGTCACTCTTCTCCCTCATTAATGTCACTCTCCTTCCTCATTAATGTCACTATCCTACTAGTTCTTTCTTCTGTATGTAACATACACCCTCTCTTATTGATGTCACTGTAAATGTAGGTTGTAGCTTGTAAAGGTGTCATGTGATGCCAGCAGAAATATAAATACTGTTTTCCCCTGGAGTTGATACAAAGTGTGCAGGGTAGATTTTTAATTCGCCCAAGCCAATGGTAGAATAGAATCATGTCCTTAATGAGGTATTCAACCCATTTCCTCTCGATCAAAAGACGGATATCCCAACATATTAGCTACATATTTCTTTAAAAAAAGAAATAATATATCTCTGGGATGTTCCTTTCATTGTAGGGACGGGTCTTCGTATGATCAATAGCTTGACTGAGGAATTTAAGATCATCTGCTAGGACATTGTCCGGTTAGGTTTTTGTTTAAACCGAGCAGCGCATGAGCTGCAATGGTCAGCGACCCATAGCTGACTGCTAACGTCAGGGCCAGCGAACCATAGCTGCCAAGACCCTTCTACACCTCCACGCGGTGTTCCAGGATAACAGGCTGCAGCAGGGCAGACTGGCTAAGGAGAAGGAATCGAAGAGGGAATGCTAACCCGGTACTCAAAAAATGCTTGCTGAAGTCGGATGTGTTGGACCGAAAGGTTCAAATGTCGCAGTCAAGCTGTAAACTACGACACAACGCATCCCATTCTCTGGACTACATTCTGCTACTTAAGCCCCTTCAGGGTTTGGTAGCGGGAGATTGAGAACGAACGAAGAAGAAGAAGATGAAACCCCTCACCCCTAGAGATTAGAAACAAAAACTAGGCTCTTACCTGGGTTCAAACCTGTGTCCTTCTGACTAGACGGTATCTTAACCGCTCGACCACTCAATAACACCAATTTACACCATTGCTTGGGGAACTGAGAAGCTAGTCCAGTCCGACACACCATACTGACCAAGATCACTATCTCTCTTTCATGTAACGTCCCCCCGAAACATGATGTTTTCAAGGCAGATTGGCTGACGATATGTGGGTCGATGTGATCCCCGTATTAGTGATCGATGCCATCCATATGAAGCCAAGCATAGCACAACGGCCTGGAGGACCGTGGTCCACCTTTATCGTCATGCTCTGGATGTGGGTAAAGCTACTACACTCTACAACCCGCCAGTTAACGTCCTTTTCAGGGCGCACAAAATAGTACTTACTTATTGTGGGCATTACACAACAACGCCATTGCGTAGTACACTTATAGAATCTCGCGTCACAGCAAAGTACCGCGACACATCGGTTGAGCGCCTTGTTGCTGGACTGTTCCCACTGTCGTATCCTTGGTTACAGAGGTCACACTGATGACTGAAATAGCCTGAATGAACTACCAGTCACGCGCCCTGATTATGACAATCACCCTTACACAGGCCACATTAGTGCATGCCACGATATCATGAATGACCTTCGCTATTCTCCGATCATCACAAGCTGTTCACGTCATCATATTCCCTTTCTCACTCCAGAAGGAGCATGGAATCACTACTGTAAATAGCCTTCGGGAAGGCTGAGCAAATCGTGTATTTGCTTTTCCACAGGTAGTTCCTGTGGTATTCAGTGAGGATGCCAGACCCATTCACAACTTTATTTGGACTCTATTTTACAACATGCAAATGAGGTTGCAATGGTCCTAATCTGTTCTCCTTCAATCAACCAAAGCCCGTAACTCCTCATAGGTGCATAGACCATCGACATCATCCCGCCAGCGTACATGGTCCTCGGCTGCTCTTTCTGCCTCTCTCCATGTGTAATAATGATTTTAGTTCCTTCTTAAATTCTCTTCACGTATTTTTGTGTCTACCTCTCTTTCTCTTCTCTTGAGGATTGCATTTAAGAGGCTGCCTGGCTATGTAGACTGTGCCTTCTGCAGCGTATGTCCTATCCAGTCCCATTCTCTTCCCTTAATTTGTTGTTCGAGTGGCTGTTGTTGGCTCATTTCACGTCTTAATTCCTCACCATGTCCTGCCACTTTATGCCCATTATTCTTCGTAGGCATCTGTTAACGAAGGACTGGGGTCTTTGTTGTACGACCTTGGTCGGTCTCCATGTCCCCCCTCCATACAGCAACATCGACTTGACACTGGCGTTGAATATTCTAATTTTTGTGTGAATCTTGATATCTCTGGATCTCCATATATTGTTTAGTGTCAGGAATGCCCCTCTTGCCTTTCCAATTCTGATCCTTACGTCTGTTCCTCCTGATGTGTCTATTGTGCTGCCCAAATAGGTCAAGGTATCCACTTCCTCCAGCTGCTCTCCCTCCAGCATGATTGTTTCTTTGCTGTTAGTGTTGAGTTAAAGGAGCTTGGTTTTCTGCATGTTGATATTCAGTCCCAGTTTGGTCGATTGTTCTTTCACCCTATCAAATTTCTCTTGCATTTGGCTATGGCTGTGTGACAAAAGTACCGGATCATCTGCGTAGTCCAGGTCCTCCAATTGTGACAGTAATGTCCACTGAATATAAGTTTTTTTGCCTTCGATTGATGTCTTCACTATCCAATCTATAGCCAACAAGACCAGGTAAGGTGAGAACATGCATCCCTGTCTCACCCCTGTTTGCACCCTGAAGCTGTCAGTCAGTACTCCTTCATGTACCACTTTACTGTGTCTTTGTACATATTCTGGATGAGGGTTGTGTACTTCTCTGGTATTCCATAGTGTCTCAACAGATGCCATAGAGTACTTCGATGAACACTGTCAAACACCTTTTCATAATCTATGAAATTTGCGTTAATGGATAATTTCCATTCAATGCTTTGTTCTACTATGATGGGTAGTGTAGCTATATTATCTGTGCATGATCTTCCCTGACGAAATCCTACCTGTTCCTCTCTGAGCCTTTTATCTACTCCAGTTTTTATTCTGTCCTAGATGATTCTGTTGAACATCTTGCCTGGCACTGACAGCAATGTGATCACCCTATAATTGCTGCAATCTGCCAGGTCCCCCTTCTTAGGCAGTTTAATCAGTTGTCCTTCTTTTCATTCTGTTGGCACTCTCTTCTCTTCCCATATCTTCTTGAATAATCCTTGCAATGTATCAGTGGCGTTATCTATTTCTGCCATTATGGCTTCTGCTGCTATTCCATCTTATCCTGCCGCTTTCTTTTTTTGAATTTGGATATGGCCCTTTGGATTTCTATCTTACTTGGTAGGTTGCCGTCCAAGTTCAGGGTCTCCTCTGCTGGTAGGATGTTTGATGCTTATTGTGGTGGAAGTCTAGACTTTCTTTTAAATACTCAACCCATCTTTTCCGTTGTTCCTTCGATGATGTCAATATCATGCCTTCTCTATCTTTGATTTGTTTGTCTGTCTGTAAATATGTATTTCTGTCTGTATATATGTATTTGCCATTTTCTTTGTTAATGAGCAGAGATCTTTCATATTTCCTCTCTTTGCTGCCTCTTCTGTCTTTTGTGCCAGCCTCTCAATATATTTCCTTTTATTTCCTCTCATACAAGCACGTTAAAAATTCCTTGGCATTTGGCATCGAAAAGAGTAGACTTAACGACAGCTGCCCGGAAACAATTCAAGTTAAAAATCTACCCAAGTTATTTGTACCTTTTTCCAGGTGGTTTGTTAAGAGCAGCTATAGATAGCGCCTAACTGACCGAGAGTCTAATTAGCTCTAGTGTTTTAGTCTATTAAGATGAACTTGCACATCGGTTAAACCACCCTCCAAGAAACTGGTTGCATACTGATTCTGTCGGGTCATCTAAACCTGTATAAATAGTAAAATACGTTCAGTTAAGTTCAAGTTTCAGTTGTGAGCTGTAGTGTACCTCTAACTACTTCACAACTATATATCTACATCTATTTTTAAAATAAATATTGCAAGTTCCTCCTGCTCTTTTGTTCATTGAAATGACAAATACAATGAAGAATGTTCTGCCTTGTACAACTTTGTAAAAATGTAAAAACCTGGCATTTATTTGTGTACTTTTCAGGCTAGGCACGCACTGTCTACGGTGACCACATATGGCTTTGGAAATGCACCAGCACAGAGGATGTCACAACATTTCAAAGGAGATGAACGAAAACATCAACATCCAGGCACGTGTCCCTGGCACAGTTTTTATTATAAATAATTCCAGTAAGGGTCACATACAACCATCTCTCTAATCAGACAATTATGTTATATAACATCAATGAATGCTGAAAGACCAACTAGAATACTGCAATCAAACTGGCAGATCATTGCCTGTAGGCATGTAGCCAAAAGTTATTCTTCTGTTCTGCAAATTTATGTGGTTAACCCTTAGATAGTAGTCCTGTGTCATACCTGGTTGCCTTTAAAACTCACATTTGTCTATTAGTAGCAGTGTAGGGGTGACCTTCTCAGAACTGTAAACAATCTTAGGGAACACAACCGCCATATCGATTTAACCAAACCGTTGTTTGTTCTTACTAATAATATCTAGGTAACACACATTCTAAAGGCAAATGTTACAAATGTATCAATAATATTTATCTCATAATTCAAAATAATAATTGTTCTAACAAATTAATTATTATAATGGTCATCATTTACCTCAATGGAGATTGGGGAAGTACAACTTATTTCTTTGAGCTGACTCGTCAAGAATTAAAAAATATCTCTTCTGATGCTGTCAGAACTAGCAATAGCGTAGCGGGCATTTAAACTGGTGAACTTGAAAGCATTTGTTTTCTGTTTTGTTTTTTCAACCTACTCATTGTTAAAGGGTTTCAATTTTAGTAGTTGAGTTCCATCAGGAATGTAGTCCAGTTTTAGAAAGCTAAAACAGATTGAGCAACTTGTACAACAAAGTCTAGGATACAAATTTTAGCAGTTGAGTTCCATCAGGAATGTAGTCCAATTTTAGAAAGCTAAAACAGATTGAGCAACTTGTACAACAAAGTCTAGGATACAAATTTTAGCAGTTGAGTTCCATCAGGAATGTAGTCCAATTTTAGAAAGCTAAAACAGATTGAGCAACTTGTACAACAAAGTCTAGAATACAAATTTTAGCAGTTGAGTTCCATCAGGAATGTAGTCCAGTTTTAGAAAGCTAAAACAGATTGAGCAACTTGAACAACAAAGTCTAGAATACAAATTTTAGCAGTTGAGTTCCATCAGGAATGTAGTCCAGTTTTAGAAAGCTAAAACAGATTGAGCAACTTGTACAACAAAGTCTAGAATACAAATTTTAGCCACAACCTACTTCTTATTTGTAAGTTCTATATGTCAGGTTTTCTGGACAAATAAATCAATTACATCGTTGTAGAACGACGGCATTGTTTACAATTATTGGAATCAGTGTCTTTTCAATAAATGTCAGTGATAGGGCAGATAGTCTATTTTTACTTTGAGAATTACGTAAGTAGGTCTTGATTGTTTTTAAAGTTGAAAATGACCGTTCCCTGAAGGCACTTTCAGCTGGAATGGTCACCATTAGATTAACAAGCTAATATACTTCAGGAACTGTGTCACCCATGATTTCAGCAAATCATAAACACTTTTATGAAAATTCTTGGTGTGCATATATTGTCGAAAGTTCACCTCTTAGTCGTGGAAATTCGAAGTACTGTCCGTATGATTTCAAGGAGACAAAATGTTGTTCTGGAAATTTCTGAACAAACTCAGAAAATCTTTCAGAGTCTAAAAGGGCTGTGAATTACAGTTTTCCAAGTTCATTTTAGCTTTGACTGTATCAATAACCTCATAGTACAGTCTTCTTTATGAACCTTTGTGATCATCTGAGACATCATCATTTCATACTCTTTTACTACGATGTTCATATTCATTGCAACTTAAGTTCCAACCAAAAAATATCAAAGCTATTTCTCATGCTATCTAGATACTGGTGATAGTCATTAATTCATTTCATGCAGTATGCAATGTCAGAAATCTTTGCCTGCAACACCTCAAATATTAAAATCTGCTTGTGGGAGAAGAGAAGTGAACAGATGAAGCTTAAAGTTAAAGTCAAATTCGTGTAACGTAACTTTGAAGCCCATTGCACCATTATAGGTCTCGATGTCACAGTAATCTCAGTGTACAGTTATTGAATTACAAATTCGAAAAATATCTCTGTACTGCAACACTGTAGATACCAATCTACTGTTATAGTTACATTGGGATGGTGCTACTTTTGGAAACCTTTTTTGACTGTTTGATCAAGAACAAATGTTCGTTTAGATGGCGGAAAAATATGAAGCAAGCCCAGATAATGTTGATAAAAATATTTTGCATTGTTTTATGCCATGTTTTAAAACCAGGTTCATTCTATGGGTGTAACAGTGGACAAACAACGCTTGACTGTACTTGACTTTGACCGAACTTGTGACCCATTATGCTCCCCTGCCATTGTGGCAGCTCCTTCATACATTTGTGCTACCAACCTTTCCTCACACTCAAATTCATGCAAAATAGCAAATACATGATGGGCTAAAGCATTTGCTGTATGGTCTTCACTCAAGTCATTAGAACCAAGAAACCTTTCCTGCACCTCCCGTTTTTGTTAACATAATGTAACAGTGTAGATACTTGGCATTTATTTGTTACATCAGTTGTTTCGTCCAGTATAACTGCAACAAATGGGCTGTCTATTATTTCCCTTTTTATTTCTCATATCACCATTTGTGAAATACACTGTATTAAATCATCTTGAATATCACTGGACAACAAAGAGAAAACAGTGACACTTTTAAGATGTGCATCAAATTCCTTGTCCATGTTAGTTAACAGTTTGACTAACTCAGCATTGTTTCCTTTATTTGAAGACGTCCTAGATTCATCATGTCCACGGAAAGAAAGCTCATTTTCTGCTAAAAACGAGGGACATCAATGTCTTACAACGTGCCGGCTATTTTTAACGAGTTCATTGTGTTTTTCTTTGTTGATTCTGAATTGCTTAGTGAAGTTTCTATTGTAGTTTTCCCAAACTTTTACAATTATGAGAGAAACAATGTGACTGTGTTAGCAGTTAAATAATATTCAATTGATCTGTGAAATCCCAGGCACCAAAAGATTTAACCAATAACAGATCTTCCACAACACAATTACATTCTCTCTCTAATGATACGGATAGAGACAGCATTTTGCTTGAGTAAATAAATGTTTGGAAATGGAACTAAAAATTCCTGGAATTCATATGCAAAGACCATAGAGTTACCTGCCCACAGTAAACATTTATTAAAGTGCAAACAGGCCCTAATGAATTTAGCGTATGAGCTCTCTTCTTTTAGAGAGATCTAAAGTCCTTTCTTTGTTATACAGTGTAGTCTGTAAGTGTCCGATGTGTGGCTTACAATACCTTGCTAGCGGGGAGATTGTTTTATAGCACGTACTTTTGAATTAATACTAACACTATTAGTGTGTGTTTCAATTCAAAAAAACTGACAAGATACACAATTTATGCACTTGTAAGATGTCTGATAGAATAATCATTTTAAACTGCATTTTGTAAGAAATTAAATCATACTTGGATACATAAGCTTCCAGAGCGTTAATGTAGTTTCCAAACTATTTCCCTCTATTGACATGATGTTTGCAGCTTGACAAATGCAGGTGAAATGCCAGGAACACCATCATGATTATCTGCGACTTTATTTTGCCCAACCAAGGTCTTTGCACTGTCAAAAGAGAAGGATTCATGGCAAAATTCAGCTGCCCTGGAAAATTCATCACAGTTGTCCGCCAGTTTCATGACAGTACATCGGCTTGTGTACAGAATGATGGTGAACTTTCTGCAGTATCCCCTGTTATAATGGAGTCCAAACAGGGCTGCTCCCCGACCTCAACACGCTTTAGTATGGTATTTGCTGCAATGCGTTTTGCTGCTACGCGTGCCGTGCCACTAGCGTACATATCAGATACACAACCAATGGACAGCTGTTCAATCTGAGGCACCTACTACCCACCACAAAAATTGAAAGGCATCCATCTTAGATCTCCACTTTACTGATGACTGTGCCACTAACACATGCTCAGAACAGGACATGCTAACCACTACAAATGCGTTTTCAACTGCATGTGGAAGTAATGTTTTGACCTGCTCCTGGAAAGCCCTTCCATGAAACACTCATCAGTATACAGGTTAAAAGGTCGGTCCCATTGCAACAATTGCCATCAAGGAAGATAACTTTTCATGTACTTAGCCGAAGACTATGTATGTGAGGTAGGGTGGCCAGTTCCCTTCCTTGCAGTTTTTACCTTTTCCAACTCATATGTCAGGTACCGATTTACAGCTGGGTAGACTAAATGAGTGGTCATACCAACCACTAAACACTGCCTGGATTTTAAAATGTCCATCCATAAAATGAAATCCTGGCACGCCATAATCCCAGTCAAGTAAGTCAGCTCACTGTCAACTGTCAACTGTGCTGAGCCAACAGCTCTTCTTTCTTCTCGTCTTTGCGTTCAGGATCTTCTGATCATGCTAGATCTGCAGGCCAGTCGCCATGATGAAGTATGTAGTCTTCACCAGGTCAGAGTGGCTGCCCCACAGCTTTTGTCTCAGCTACGCACCCTATGGCCAGGTCTGGCATCTCATTTCCCAATAGATTGGGCATTCTTGTAGAATATGCTCAGGGTTCTGGCATCCTGTTCCATCTGGGCACTCATCGGTGTGTGAGATCTTCAGTCGGTACAGATGTTCTAGTAGTCTGCAGTGTCCAGTTCTGAGGCGAAATAAGGTAGTTTGTTGATTTCTTCTGAGATAGTGAATTGGGTCTGGTGTACTGCTTATGTTTCTGTGTTCTCTCCATTGGTGTATATACTGATTTCTGATGATGTTCTTGATTTCTCTGTATGGTACTCGATGATTAAATTGTGCCTTTTTGCTGCCATCTTTTGCCAGAGCATCAGCTCTCTCGTTTCCCGTGATTCCGCAATGGGAGGGTATCCACTGGAGCACTATTGTTGAGGCTCTCTGGAGTTTTCCCAGTGCTGCTCTGATCTCTGAAAACAGTGGTTCGTTGTTTGTTTTTTGAATTGTCTCTAATAATTCTCTGCAGTCCGTGAATACAGCTATTTTTGTTGGAGGTTGCCTTTCTGTTTGAAGTATTCTCAATGCTCGCAGGAGGGCCATTGATTCTGCTCTAAGGTTTGTGGACAACTTTCCTGTTGAGAGGACCTCTTCTGTTAAATTTCCTCTTTTGTGTCTTATGAATATGCCTCCTCCCCCGTTTCGGCCTGCCCCCTCTGCTAATCCATCTGTGTACACCTGTGTCCATTCCTTGGTATTATATTTCTCCTCAATCATTGTTTGTGCTAAAATTTTCAGCTCGTGGATACTATGTTGGTCTTTTCTTCTTATTCCTGGGATCTCTGTACTTATTTCGATGTTGTTTATGTTGCAGCTTGGCTCTTCATAGTTAATAAGTATTTCTATTTCTGTACGTTGGTTGGGAATTAGTTCTCCATATTTTTGGTGTAGGTGGTTTGATATATGAATGAAGCTGGTTCTCTTTAGCCTATTTTTAACTGGGTGTTTTAGTTTGATATGTATGGGATGATAAGGCATGCGTAGCATCTTTTCACTATGTGTCAGCACTCTTTCCTCTCATCTAGTATTTAGGGATCTTATATTTGTATGTTTCCATTTTCTGGATTGGTGTAGTTTTCATTCCTCCTGTTATTATCCTTAAGATTGAATTTTGAAATTTGGATAGGCGTTCCGTGTTTGTGCTTGAAGCTGGGGTCCAGGCTGTCATGCCATATTCAAGTACTGGCCTGATTGTGCCAGTGTATACATTTTTAAGGATGTTGCTATTTGCACCCCAGCTTGTTCCGGACAGCTTCTTCATGAGGGATAGTTTTCTGGTTGCTTTTTGTTCTATCACCTGTGTGTGTTCCCTCCAAGTGAGTCTCTTGTCCATTTTAACTCCGAAATACACAGGGGTATTTTCTTGTACAAGCTCTTTGCCATTTAGATTAAGTTTTGGTTCTTCCTTGGTGTTGGACAGTGAGAAGCATGTTGTAACTGTCTTTGAGATGTTAATCTGCAATCCCCAAATCTGTAACCCATTTTCCAACAGTGTCCAGTGCTGTCTGCATTCTATTTTCAGCTATTGGTAGCTTTTCTGCAGCACTCCACATTTCGAAGTTGTCAGCGTGTAGGGCACTGGATACTTTCTTTGGGAGATTTCCCGCTATGTCGCTTATGAACAGGATAAAGAGGGTAGGGGAGATGACTCCTCCCTGTCGTACGCTTTGTTGGAGAGTTATTCTATGGAACCAACAGCTAAAAGCAGTTGATAGCTTTACCCATCCTAGTAGTATCCTAACCAGAGAAGTAAATATCAGTGCCGAGGTCCACAACAGGATTGCCAAGCTGAATTTGGAAACAAGCAAATGTTTGGAACCAGTAGTGCATCAGTGTTGACAGTTAAAAACCAAGGTTTCTTGTGGGGCTAACCAAACTTCTATCAACATGTGAAACATGGACAACCTATAGCAAACATGTCAAGAAGCTCAGCTATTTTTACATGAACTCGTTTAGGCTGCTCGAGAACAGCTAGCGGAATAAAGTACCTAACTCTGAAGTTTTCAACAGGGCTGGGCTCTTGAGCATCCTTATGTTGTCTCTTATTTGTTAGACTGATCATAAAGGGGACGGTGTGGCCTAGTGCTTAAGTGACACGGCTCACAACCAGAAGGTGCTGGGTTCGATCTCCATCACAGCACCGGCCGTTACTCCGGGGAAGCAAACCCTTAGAAAATGCAGGAGAAAGCAGACCCTTACATAAAATGCATGCTGAAGTCGGATGCACTGGGCCTTCAGGCGCAAAATAAAAACCACAGTGCAACGCACACCGCCTTGGGGATTAGAGAAATAAGGCAAACACAAAAAAAAAAAAAAAAAAGGACTGACCGTGTTCATGTGCCTAGGAAAATATCCCTGAATAGTTTTCTCATTAATATTGCCTCCTGGGAGCTGCTTGCACTGAACTGCTCAGCGTGGCTCACTGCCATCATATAAGGTGCTCACATCCCTGATCCCTGTTACAAGACTCTTTGCTGCAGCTCAGAAAAAAGCTGCACGACAGGATGGTATTCAGACGGTCCAATCTCAGATGTTGTCCACCTGTGGTAGAGTCTGGACTCAGACTTGCAATTGGCAAATAATATCTTTATTGATGTATTTCTATATCGTTGTACATGTATACTGTTGTATGTCAATAATCATGCATGTCTATAATGATGAACTTTCATAATGATGCATGTTTATGATGATCTGTGCTTATAATGAAATAATCTATAACTAAATTTATGCCCTTTATAATGATTTATGTGTGCATTTATGCAAGTCTGTAGGGACCTATGTTTGTAATAATGTATGCATATTATTTATGCAAGCTTGTAATAACTTAACATCTTTATACTGGTTTAGAACTTCCTGTGGCAATGCATTTCAATCATTCACCACTCTCTAACTAAAGAAATATTTCCTAATATCTAATCTAGATCATTCTTTAGTTAATTTGTAATGATCCATGTTTATAATTATATATGTCTATAATTATGCATTATCTATAAATATCTATGCTACAGTTTGACTCGGTCGAACCAAAATATGTGTGGAAAGCTCTGGAAGAGCAGAGAGTCGAAACTGGCTACATAGAAATGTTGCAACCTTGCTATTATGGATGCAAGACCATCCTTTGTCCATTCAATTGACTGATAACTATTGCTACAAAGAAAGATGTACGACAAGGTGACTCCATCTCGCCCAACCTTTTCTCTGTATGTCTGGAGTCGACGATGAGATATTTCGACTGGAGCAAGTACGGCATCGACATAAACGGACAATTACTCAAGCATCTAAGATTTGCTGATGATATCACACTTATCACAGAGACACCCACCGAATTGACACAAGTGCCAGCATCACTGAAAACGGAGACCAAGAAAAGCAGGCATCACCATAAACACAGAAAAATACGAAAGATATGCGCAACCACTTTGCGGAGCCCAACCCCGTGTCCTTAAATGATACACCATTGGAGGATGTTGATGAATACATCTACCTCGGCCACCTCCTTAACATGGAAAATAACTTGAAACCTGAGATTGCCAGGCTCCGTCGAGCAAACTTCATCTCGGTAAAGACGCCACAAGAGACACCAGACTGCTAGCTGACATATTCGACTCAGTGGTCCTACCAGCACTATGTTCTGGATGTCAAACCTAGCCTCTAACAAAAGCCATGGAGAACCAGCTAAGAACAACACATGTCTTGCTTGAGCGCCGTCTCGTGGGCCTATCATTTAGGCAACAGTGCCAGATGGGCTTACCCAACAGTGACATCCGGGTCTTGTCACACATCAAGGATGTCATCCATCATTCCAACAAGTCCAAGCACCGTTGGGCTAGCCATATAGCCAAAAGGAAAGAAGAATGCTGGAGCACAGCAACCACTCTTTGGTAATTACGCAGAAAAAAAAGATCACCTGGCAGACTCCGACAAGATGGCAAAACTCGCTCAAGCGGCACAACACTCACGATCCTGAAACAAACAAGTTAGCCATCCACTGGACAAACCATACCTGAGATAGAATCAACTGGGAAAACGAAATGAGACTAGCACAAAATTAAAATCATTGCATTGCTCAAGCCCAGCCTGCTAAGCAGAGAAATGCAACCGCCTACTACCAACTTGCACAAAAGTAGGGACCTGCACAAGGCTGATGCCCTTGTATATGCACAGGTCAACTAAGACAGTGATCTATGTCTATAATGATCTATGTCTATAATGATCTATGTCTATAATGATCTGTGTTTATAATGATCTATGTCTATAATGATCTATGTCTATAATGATCTATGTCTATAATGATCTATGTCTATAATGATCTATGTCTATAATGATCTATGTCTATAATGATCTGTGTTTATAATGATCTATGTCTATAATGATCTATGTCTATAATGATCTATGTCTATAATGATCTATGTCTATAATGATCTATGTCTATAATGATCTATGTCTATAATGATCTATGTCTATAATGATCTGTGTTTATAATTATCTATGTTTATAATTAGATATTTCAATATTTGTGTTTGTTTATAATTATCTGTGTTTGTAATGATCTAATTCTATAATGAAGTTTGTTTAGTAAGATCTAATGTTTAGAAGATGTTAAAAGGGGTGTCAATGACGATAATGATGTATATAGGTTGTCCAAATTACTTGAAAAACTTGGTATTCAAACAAGCATGTCTATTCCTATTGACAGTTAGCCATAGGATATAAGTAGTAGTTTCTTTTTTGCAATTTACTTTCTGGCATATTGACGATCAGATTACATCTTGTTGCATCGGTCTGCATAATTTTCTATTACTCTCATTGATGTAATTATGACAATAGTTAAGACCAGATAATTGAAGAGCTCTTTTGTTTCCACCAGCAGACCAAATGGCAGAGTCCAGCAAGTCTAGTTCTGAAGTTAAAGAAAGAAATGCTGAGAGATCAAATATACAAACAGTTCCGGATACGGATAAATCACGTATTATGACCAAAACATTCACGTCAACTCCCCTGGAAAATGTCCTAAGTAGCGAACTATCTGATGGGGAGTTGGATGTAGGTATATTCTCCAATGCATGCACTTCAGCTGTGACCTCTAGGTGGGAGATGGTTTACAAGTGTGTTATCAACAATACGTTTCTTTGTCTTGGAATTGTTGCTGTGATAACGTGTGCAATCATTAGCTGTGTTTTGATGGAAGTTCTGATCAGCAGACTGAAAGAAGAGATCAAAGAGGTAAATTTTCTGTTAAACTCTTGGACGTTGATTGACAAATTGATCATGTAAACCTACATTTTAATAGGCTTGTTTTTCTGTCAACTTTCATTCATACTGTTATCTTTAGACTTCGCTGCACCTTTTCTCTTTGTATTAACTTAATTAACATAACTTCATTATACTCTCAAAATAACTGCGATCATCCAATCTATTTTGGAATGCATTAACTGACCCTGCCTCCACCACTTCCTGTGGCAATGCATTCCAAGCATTCACCATTCTCTAACTAAAGAAATATTTTCTAATGTCTAATCTGGAACTGTCTTCAAACAATTTGAAGCTGTGCCCTCTTGTTCTTGTAGTCGGTTGTACTTTAAAAACGTGGTATAGTTTAATTTATACTTTCCATTGGTTAATTTCTGGACTTGTATTAAGTCATTTAGAATTCATCTCAGTTCTAGACACTGTTGACCAGTTTTACCAAGTCTTTCCTCATAACTATAATTCTGGAATCCCACTATCAATTTTGTAGCTCCTCTGTACATCCTTTTTAGCTTCTTTGCATCCACTCTACAATAACGACTGTACACCTGAACACAGTACTCAAATTTAGGCCTCACCAAAGTTTTATACAGTTTAACTATCACTTCGTTGCCCTTATGTGTTATGTTCCTCTTTATCCTACCCAGCATTGCATTAGCCTTTGTCAGTTTGTGTCCTTCTTGCTCACTGTCTTAGTGTGTTTTACTTATCACCTTCTTAAAAGATGCTTCTTCTTCTACTGTGTGATAATACTCTTGCGTACATTGAATTCTGGAATACTGAGATCAGCGCAGTGGACCATGGCTTCTAGACCCAACCTCAAGAATTGGGTACCAGAGCAATCTGGGAAGTAAAGACGGCCAGCATGATGTGGACCCTGTACTCCAAACTGCAGAGTTTTTTTGCTGGGGCTGGCAACCACATCATGTAAAACAAATTGCTAGAGAAACTAACACTACCACATGTTCTAACACCAACCACATCAGGTAAAACAAATTGCTAGAGAAACTAACACTACCACATCAGGTAAAACCAATTTCTAGAGAAACTAACACTACCAAATCAGGTAAAACAAATTGCTAGAGAAACTAACACTACCACATCAGGTAAAACAAATTGCTAGAGAAACTAACACTACCACATCAGGTAAAACAAATTGCTAGAGAAACTAACACTACCACATCAGGTAAAACAAATTGCTAGAGAAACTAACACTACCACATCAGGTAAAACAAATTGCTAGAGAAACTAACACTACCACATCAGGTAAAACAAATTGCTAGAGAAACTAACACTACCACATCAGGTAAAACAAATTGCTAGAGAAACTAACACTACCACATCAGGTAAAACAAATTGCTAGAGAAACTAACACTACCACATCAGGTAAAACAAATTGCTAGAGAAACTAACACTACCACATCAGGTAAAACAAATTGCTAGAGAAACTAACACTACCACATCAGGTAAAACAAATTGCTAGAGAAACTAACACTACCACATCAGGTAAAACAAATTGCTAGAGAAACTAACACTACCACATCAGGTAAAACAAATTGCTAGAGAAACTAACACTACCACATCAGGTAAAACAAATTGCTAGAGAAACTAACACTACCACATCAGGTAAAACAAATTGCTAGAGAAACTAACACTACCACATCAGGTAAAACAAATTGCTAGAGAAACTAACACTGCCACGTGTTCTAACACTATATTCACAACTTGCCACATAGGATTGTAGAAGGAATCTTTCCTTTTTATTTTCCATTGAATTCTGTCAGTTCTTCTTCTTATATCTTTATAACTGCTTATGCAATCCATCAAATTGTAGTGTAAAATGTTGATTTGTTCACCCTGTCAATCATTAATAATTCCAAAAATGACTCATTGTTAATTCTGGTATGCACAGTGGTGTTATAGCTTTTATCGATTGACTGCCATATGTCTCTTCATAGATCTTTGGTCAGTGACTGATAAAGTGATCAGTAATCATTATGTCTTATGGTGTTTTAAAGGACAGCAACACACTTCCTCTACTCCACACAGATATCCTTAGTATCATACTCAATGTCTGGGGATGGCGTGGCCTAGTGGTTAAGTGGCACGGCTCACGACCCGAAGGTGCTGGGTTCGATCCCCATCACAGCACTGGCCCTTACCCCGGCAAAGCAAACCCTTAGAAAATGCAGGAGGAAGCAGACCCTTACATAAAATGCGTGCTGAAGTCGGATACACTGGGCCGACAGGCGCAAAATAAAAACCACAGTGTAACGTACACCGCCTTGGGGAATAGAGAAATAAGGCAAACACAATAAATAATTTTTAAATAAAATTTAAAAAATACCCAATGTCTAGTTGATGATTTCACAATGGCTTATGTGGTTACAAGCTGCTTTACATTGCATTACCGGACAACACAGAATGTGTTGCATCTGAAGTGGAAAAGAAAAAGCAGTTCTGTGATCAGAGACACCATTTTTTAAATATGAACCCGAAAGAGGACAACTGAAATCAAGGAGTATAATTCTGCAAACTGTATAGAACTTGGTACAGAACCTTGAGATAAATCGAACCATAAAGTGGAGTCATAAGTGTAGAACAAATGGGTGGCGAGTAAAGAGGAACTTGCCCCAGAACATAGCTCATACACTGTGAAGAGCCCTAAATATATTAAAAACAGGAATGTCCAGATGTAGTTCCAGTCTTAAAGAAATGTAGATATGCAGACTGCAATACCTGCGCATGTGTGGTCATCCAAGACCCAGGACATCTGCTTAACATCTGCTGTTTATGGATATGCAGGTAACCTCTGCAATAGAAGATCTTATCATGGCACATGAGAGAGGAACATTGGGAGTATGTTTCTGGTCATACACTTTGTGAGGTCGCTGGGCATGGAAAGCTAGCATGTATATAACACAGCTCATCTGTCTGACACCATAGCCCCGGATATTTCTCACCCTTTCTTAACTCTCTTCCCCCTTCTTAACTCTCTCTCCCTTTCTTAACTCTCTCCCCCTTTCTTAACTCTCTCCCCCTTTCTTAACTCTCTCTCCCTTTCTTAACTCTCTCCCTCTTTCTTAACTCTCTCCCCCTTTCTTAACTCTCTCCCTTTCTTAACTCTCTCCCCCTTTCTTAACTCTCTTCCCCCTTCTTAACTCTCTCCCCCTTTCTTAACTCTCTCCCCCCTTTCTTAACTCTCTCTCCCTTTCTTTACTCTCTCCCCCTTTCTTAACTCTCTCCCCCTTTCTTAACTCTCTCCCCCTTTCTTAACTCTCTCTCCCTTTCTTAACTCTCTCCCCCTTTCTTAACTCTCTCCCCCTTTCTTAACTCTCTTCCCCCTTCTTAACTCTCTCCCCCTTTCTTAACTCTCTCCCCCTTTCTTAACTCTCTCCCCCTTTCTTAACCCTCTCCCTCCTTCTTAACCCTCTCCCTCCTTCTTAACTCTCTCGCCCCCGCACCCCTTGATTCTCTTGGTTACATTTATCCCATTACAGATTAGCTAAGTTGTTCATTTCTCACCCACACCCTTCGTTATCGTTTACGTTAGCTTGAGAAATTAATCTGTCTTGTCTCTAATCCCTGCTGAATCCTTATTGGAAGGAGCAGCAAAAATGGCACCTAACAGGCTGCAGGTCTAGTCTTGCTTTTGTGTTTTAGTTCATTATGGATGTGACCAGGCCCCGGATTTGGCTGGAATTCACACTAGTCATTGATTTACACTTGTGTCCACGGAAGCGTGTTGTGGTTTTCCATTTGGATTAGCTAGTTATTTAATTTTGTCGTGTTTTCCCTTTGATTATCCAGTCATGGTCACCGGATATTTGAAATAGTATTTCGACTACTCTGTATTGTATTTTCAGGGTCCAGTACACACAACTGAACTTTATAAAATTGACATCCTGTATACTGAGGCTGCTCATTTTGGTACGACTGGGAAATGTACACACAGAATAATAATGAACAAACACATTGCTCAGGCGATAATGGCTCATACGCTGAGTGATGCCTCTGTGACGTCTTGGGAGTTACAGTCAAGACAAGACAAGGAGTAGAAGAAACTGGCTGTTACCAGACTCTCCAGTCTTTTAAACCAACATAAGTGTGTTAAGTAAAGCTACATATTATTTCCGCGAAAAACGTTAAGTTACATATATTATTTTTGCGTGTTCGTATCACAAATGGCTCATTGTTGCTTATAATACTATCAACGTTTAGGTCCACCACACTTAATAACTGCCACATGTACATTCTCAGAGTCTTATTCTAGGGGAGAAAACTGCCACCAGATGGACACAACCAAATGTGAATGCATACATTACCATTTACATGTTCGAGTATATTGATCCTGATGATGATATACCAACTGCCACTGAAATGGAGCCTCGTGTGTACAGGTGAGATATGTCGGTGGAGCCTTGTGTCTACAGGTGAGATATGTCAGTGGAGCCTTGTGTCTACAGGTGAGATATGTCAATGGAGCCTTGTGTCTACAGGTGAGATATGTCAGTGGAGCCTTGTGTCTACAGGTGAAATATGTCAGTGGAGCCTTGTGTCTACAGGTGAGATATGTCAGTGGAGCCTTGTGTCTACAGGTGAGATATTTCAGTGGAGCTTTGTTTCTACTGGTGAGATTTGTCAGTAGAGCCTTGTGTCTACAGGTGAGATATTTCAGTGGAGCTTTGTTAATATAAGAGATATGATAGCTGAATTGAAATAATGATATTTATTTTAATTAAATTTAGACTACTAAAATATTACAATTTTGTCTTACAATTCAGTTAAAGACATGATAAATACTAACCACAATAAAGTGCATTTGTATGTGGGTGTTGAAAATCTTCTTCTTCTTCGTTCGTTCTCAATCTCCCGCTACAAAACCCTGAAAGGGCTTAAGCAGCAGAATGTAGTCCAGAGAACAGAATGCGTTGTGTGTTAGTTTACAGCTTGACTGCGATATTTGCACCTTTCGGTCCAACACATCCGACTTCAGCAAGCATTTTTTGAGTACCGGGTTAGCATTCCCTCTTCGATCCCTTCTCCTTAGCCAGTCTGCCCTGCTGCAGCCTGTTATCCACGATCACCACGTGGAGGTGTAGAAGGGTCTTGGCAGCTCTGGTTCGCTGGCCGTGATGCTAGCAGTCAGCTATGGGTCGCTGACCACTGCAGCTCATGCGCTGCTCAGCATCTTGATCCCGAAAATCTTATTCGATGTCTGCCCCTGAGATTACCAGATTTGATAATGTTGACAGTGGCTATCAAAGGCTAAACATACCTGTCTGCTGGGCTTTAGCACATCTAATATTAATTGTTGAGAGGGTCTTGAAACAGACATGATTATGTGCACTTTTGTTTTTTTCTTCTTTGTCTTCTTCTCCTCTTCCTCCCATCCTCCGTTTCCTTCTTCTGTGCTAATCATGATGAGGATGCTGTGTGGTAGATTGCAGCGAGGGTGTGATATCTGTGCCTTTAGGTCCAACACGTCCAGTTTCAGCTTGCAATTTTTTTAGTACGAGGTTTGCATTTCCAATGCGATTCATATCCCCTTAGCCAGACTGTACTAGTGCAGCCTGTTTCAAGGGCTGTCACTTAGAGACAGACTAAATTGTTTGTCAGCTATGGTTTACTGACCCTGATGCAAGCAACCAGCTATAACTCACCGACTGCTATCAGCTCTTTCACTGTTTTGCGTCTACAGCCTCGATTGTTCTTTTCAAATTTACTTGTAGCGGTTCGTCACTCGTTTATGACTTCTCTCTGGCAACAGCGTTGCTGTGGATCTTCTTACGTCACAGGGCATACTGAGGAAACATTGATATAGATCCACCTCACTGTGCATCAATATGCATGGCTTATCAGACTCACCACTGAGGGGATGACAGTGACTATCCCCTCCTCACTATCAGGCTGCTGCAACACAACTTTCTTCCAGATGTATGACATTCAATAGTAATGGTATATTGATTAGTATGTTGCATTGTTCATAGTGAAAGCACAACTTGTCTTTGATCCCTTTCAGGCTGAGCATTCAGAAGGAGAAGGTCACCTGGCACAGTAACTACAGCGTGTCATACCAGGAGCGATACACATTTTTTGACGATGCTGATGATGGTCAATCTAGCCGTCATAATCCAGGAATCCTGCCTTTTATTACAGATATGGTGGGTTTGAATCCCCAATTTCTACTATCCAAATAGTCAATTTAGATGTTAGTTTTCAGCCGATTATAAATGGTAGAGGAACAACTCTTCGAGCTGTTTAGATGGCTGTCTTCTGGCCTCAAAAAAATTTATTCAAAACTTCAGTAAAAAGTTGTTTTCTTTATTTGAGGTCAAGCGACCTTTATTCTGCAACCCTATAAATCTCCCGGTGGACCAATGAAATAGAAAGAAAAGTCATAGCAATAGTTTTATAAATGAAATTCATCAAAGTGGAATTGTTAAGGCAGAACAGGATCACTCATATTTGTAATTATATAGAAGTAGTCCCATAGAGACCACTGTAGTCAGGGATGAAGTGTTAAAATGATAGTATTAAGCCTCCACTTTTTATAAAGGGGGGTGGCTAGTTTTCATCTTTGCTTTCTTTTCTCCCCTAACTGCAAGTAAGGGTAAAGGCTAGTTCAATGGCAGCGACTGCCATCGGGGATGAAAATACCTCTTCATGTAGTAAACTATAGCATATATGATGCGGGGTGGGAAGTTCCCTTCCTTGATGTTTTTACCTTCCTGAACTCATACTTCAGGTAAGACATGCTGGTTCAGCTGGAGCGTATTGATGAGGGGAATCAAACTTGATACTATTACAATGAGAAGCATGCACTCTACCAATAGCTGCACGGTACAGCTACTTGAAAATGTATGTCGTAACATTCTACTATATAGAGCTGTGCAAGGACCTGACAACCTCATATCATAATGCAATGTGCCATAGCAAGCGCATCTAAGAGCACTAAAAAATGCTATGATACAGGCTTCCTGCAAACAAGCCAACTGAAGTGTTCGTATCTTGTAAGCTTATATAAATGGTAAAGATGTGATGATGATTGTGGTGGTTAATATTCTGATGATAGGGATGATGTTGGTGATAATTCTGATCGTGGTGATGATGATGGTGAGGATAGTGCTGATCGTAAGGGTGATGGTTGTGATGATATTGTTAAGGGATATTGTGTTGATGGTGGAGTCGTGGTGATGGTGCTGGTGATGGTTGTGATGATATTGTTAAGGGATATTGTGTTGATGGTGGAGTCGTGGTGATGGTGCTGGTGATGGTTGTGATGCTATTGTTAAGGGATATTGTGTTGATGGTGGAGTCGTGGTGATGGTGCTGGTGATGGTTGTGATGATATTGTTAAGGGATATTGTGTTGATGGTGGAGTCGTGGTGATGGTGCTGGTGATGGTTGTGATGATATTGTTAAGGGATATTGTGTTGATGGTGGAGTCGTGGGGATGGTGCTGGTGATGGTTGTGATGATATTGTTAAGGGATATTGTGTTGATGGTGGAGTCGTGGGGATGGTGCTGGTGATGATAGTGATGATGATGGTTGTGAGGAGGTCCTGAAGGAAGTAAAAATGTGTGTTTGTGGCAAAAAGGCAATGTCCTTCACAAATCTGGAAGAGAAGTTCATTGCTTATTACAACACCGCCAAAGACAGATGTGTCAGACCAAAAGGTGTAAATATCGCATTCAAGCTGTAAACTAGCGACAAAATGCATTTCGTTCACTACATCCTGCTACTTGCAAAGCCCTGTTCAGGGCTTGTTAGCGGGAGATTGAGATCGAACGCAGAAGAAGAAGAAGAAGCTATTACAACTACCTAAATCATATTTTCCAATGATGCCATTCCAGGAGGAGTTATTTGAGCCTACTCTTGCATTAAAGTCACCAAGAATGACGAGCTTATCTACTTTCAGAACTGTTGAAATGACTGTATGCAGTTCTTTTTCCTTTCAATCAATTTCTGTTTTGATAGCAACACAGTTTCTTGTCTTTCTTCAGGTCCTCTTACGTTCCAGTTAAATGTGTAACTTGCACTTTTTCACAAAGCTAGACTATGCCTGTATGCCAGGTTTAACTCAATACTACTATGTCTATGCTGTATTTTGCCAGTTCTTCCATTATCAAAGAGGTTTGCCTCACAGGTCTCTTGGTGCTAGAGTCTGTCAGGCATAGTGTGCATCATCAATACGTCTATATTTAGAAGGTCAAGAGGTGAATCTTTCCTTTCTATGTTTTTTTCTTCGTATTGTTGCCTACTGAAGTTAGTGTAATAGTGACATGCATTGTGATTTAGTTTAAAGTGAGAAAGTTTTGTGCAATTCATTGACCTCATTATATTGTCCTGAGCTTCCTTCGTCCAGTGACAAGATATAATCAAGACGACTAGAAATAGGACTGGATGTCAATTTTTTTCTCAGGGCTAACTTCCAAAGCCTTTAATATGAACATGTAACCCGCAGTGCAGATTGGAAGCAAATTAATTTATAAAATATGTGCTCAAATAAGGTACCTTTGGCAAAACACAATACAATGCACTTCGCCTAGGGAAACAAAGTGAACAGACAAACTAAAAAAGAAATCATTTCCTCGGAAGTGGTCATCCCTAACCTCTCACTCCTATCCACACTGCCAAATCCTGTGTGAGTTATCAATATTTGAAGACGTAGCAAAAAATAGCAGCTCTGTTGCCTGATAGTTTGTCCATCACAAGTGATGAAGCCTACTCTCTTTGTTCAGCCGTGTGGACAGTCGTATCTCTTGCTGTGTCCGCTGAAATGGGTGACTTGCGCGGAGATTTGGATTAAAGTGAGGAAGAAACTGCGCCTTTTGTCAACCTCACTCACAGAGCCTAAGCTACCTTTGGCCAGTGGCAAAACATTCATCGAGACGACTGGAGATAGCATAGGATGCAGATTTTGCCTCAGGGTTACCACCGAAGCCTTTCCGTAAACAGGTAACCCACACGCCAAATTCGTGAAGGTGAACCGGCAGAACTAATCCGTGAGATACGACACAGGTATAACTAGTTTAAGCGTAGCGCTATTCAGCCGGCGTCCAGACCAGGATAAACGGATGGAAGAAATCACAAAAAAAGAACGAAATAACAAGTCCAGACGGAAAACAACTCCACGTATCCGTGAACACAAGTGTAAGTCGTCGACTAGTGTGAATTCCAGGCAAATCCGTGGTCTTGCGGCATCCATAATGATCCAAAACAGTAGAGAAATGTAGACTCGCAGCCAGTTACGGCGCCATCTTTGTCTACCATGCATGTAAAAGGCAGTGAAGTTTGGGCATAGGACCAACCCAACTTTCTCATCCTGGAAAAACATGGCACAATAAAATAATACTTCTTCACTTTATGGTAGAAATGAAGTGACTCAATCAAGTCTAAATTGAGAGATGAAGAAACAAAGACATCTGAAACAAAGACATCTGAAACAAAGACATCTGAAACAAAGACATCTGAAACAAAGACATCTGAAACAAAGACATCTGAAACAAAGACATCTGAAACAAAGACATCTGAAACAAAGACATCTGAAACAAAGACATCTGAAACAAAGACATCTGAAACAAAGACATCTGAAACAAAGACATCTGAAACAAAGACATCTGAAACAAAGACATCTGAAACAAAGACATCTGAAACAAAGACATCTGAAACAAAGACATCTGAAACAAAGACATCTGAAACAAAGACATCTGAAACAAAGACATCTGAAACAAAGACATCTGAAACAAAGACATCTGAAACAAAGACATCTGAAACAAAGACATCTGAAACAAAGACATCTGAAACAAAGACATCTGAAACAAAGACATCTGAAACAAAGACATCTGAAACAAAGACATCTGAAACAAAGACATCTGAAACAAAGACATCTGAAACAAAGACATCTGAAACAAAGACATCTGAAACAAAGACATCTGAAACAAAGACATCTGAAACAAAGACATCTGAAACAAAGACATCTGAAACAAAGACATCTGAAACAAAGACATCTGAAACAAAGACATCTGAAACAAAGACATCTGAAACAAAGACATCTGAAACAAAGACATCTGAAACAAAGACATCTGAAACAAAGACATCTGAAACAAAGACATCTGAAACAAAGACATCTGAAACAAAGACATCTGAAACAAAGACATCTGGCAAAAAGTGGTAAGAATGTCATGCGAGACAGTATAGAGATAGAGAGTTCCATGATTGGGCAACATTTTTTTCAGTCCTACTAGCTACACGAGCCTCAGACACCACAATTTCAGAATCATTCACTGAAAAAAAAAGGAAACGATACAGATGGACAACGATGACAAGTCTAACAAAATAAGACACACCACAACATTGATGTTCAATTACATAATGTCTAATGAAATAGACAGACAGATGGCATGAGATGATAATCTAACAAGCTATGTTATATCTGTGTGGTTTCTTTTTCTGTGTCAGAGAAATGGAGTCTCCGGAGCCATGTTTAATGTGTACACAGGCGAGTCCAGCTTGGGTCAGATTTACCAGGTATTTTCCTGGAATTATAGCAGGTAAGTGTTGCCCAGACATGTCTTGACCTGGTCAATGAGTCTAGTTGGAAGATGGAGAGAGCATATAATTTTGTATGGATGAAACAGTGCTACCCTGCTTTCTGCAGCATCATGTAGCTAAGAATTACACAAACGTTGTGTGAAACATATTTGCACCCTACCTTACTTCAAGGTCAGATGAAGCATACTACAAAAGACCTACATCTTATGTCAGGGTCAGGTGAAATATACTGACCAAGACCCCACCTGTTGTCAGAGTTATGTGAAACTTACTGACCAAGTCCCCACCTATTGTCAGTCAGGTGAAACATACTGACCAAGTCCCCACCTATTGTCAGTCAGGTGAAACATACTGACCAAGACCTCACCTATTGTCAATCAGGTGAAACATACTGACCAATACATCACCTATTGTCAGTCAGGTGAAATATACTGACCATGATCCCTTTTCTCGTCCTCTCGACGCTACTAAAACAGGCTGTGTTATAGCAGGTCTGGCCAACGAGGTGAGGATCAAGACTGATCCTCAGAGAGTTGAGTTTACTGAGAAGCTTTGTATTGTACTACAGCTAGGTGAGCCTATGCCCATTTTATTAGTGCATCTCAGGATATTACGTTCTTGTGATCACATCTTAAAACGTATATATGACATTCCCATGGTGAACCGGACCAATGTTCGGAGCTCTTCTTTAGCTCAGTACATTTTGAGTTTAGGGCTGAATCTCGAGCCAGTGTATCTTCATTGATTGACCATACAGGGAACAGTCCTGTAATGAATGCCAAGTAGTTTGTTCATTCAGTACACAGTGGGGAAATATACAGTCAAGGCATGTACACATGTCTGTTCAGTCTGCTGTGCCCAGTCCACAGCTGAAGAATGGTGACTTGTCTACCAGTCAAGGATGTGATAGTTGTTTAGTTGGTCATGTTCTCTTCTGACAGCATGGAAATCTCTCTTTATCTCAAAGTATGTGACTTCAATGTCTTCTAATACAGTTTCCTTCCTTTTTTGAAAGTCTTTCTGTCTTCTCGTTCCCAAGTATGCTATAATGGGGCAGTAACCCTGAAGTAGGATTCACTACCAGGCAGCTACCTGGGTTCGTTGATTACTCATAACTTAACTTAATGTCTTTATACTGGTTTAGAAGACTATGCAGAGTCTGTAGATGAGTTTCTCATTCCAGTCATGTAGTTGTGTCACAATATGTTTCTTGCTTTGTCTAGACTCAGACTTTTGACAAGTCTAGCTAGGAGACCCTGCCAGTATCTATTCTATTGTCGGCAGATGTCTTAGAGTCATATGGACACACACGGCCATCTACTATGACAAGATGAATGACACAAGAAAATTAGCTCAAAGACAAAATATTTATGGGCTGGCAATGTGAAGTGCAAAGCTAAATTGTGAACACTTTTATACACAAACAGAACTAATATAGACAAGACAAAATTAGTTAATACTTGTATGTAGAAGAGAGTCAGAGAAGGTCGCTATTGTAGAAAGATAAGGTGTTCACCTTACAAGACATGAATGAAGGAAAGCAAGATACAGTTATTTTTATGTCCTGCAATGTTTCAAGCATCCACTTGGTCTCAAGGGAGATGAGATATATGCATCTAGTCTTATCAGAGATTGACAATAAACTCGAATGTCCTTTGTCCTATAATGTTTCAAGCATCCACTTGGTCTCAAGGGAGATGAGATATATGCATCTAGTCTTATCAGAGATTGACAATAAACTCGAATGTCCTTTGTCCTATAATGTTTCAAGCATCCACTTGGTCTCAAGGGAGATGAGATATATGCATCTAGTCTTATCAGAGATTGACAATAAACTCGAATGTCCTTTGTCCTATAATGTTTCAAGCATCCACTTGGTCTCAAGGGAGATGAGATATATGCATCTAGTCTTATCAGAGATTGACAATAAACTCGAATGTCCTTTGTCCTATAATGTTTCAAGCATCCACTTGGTCTCAAGGGAGATGAGATATATGCATCTAGTCTTATCAGAGATTGACAATAAACTCGAATGTCCTTTGTCCTATAATGTTTCAAGCATCCACTTGGTCTCAAGGGAGATGAGATATATGCATCTAGTCTTATCAGAGATTGACAATAAACTCGAATGTCCTTTGTCCTATAATGTTTCAAGCATCCACTTGGTCTCAAGGGAGATGAGATATATGCATCTAGTCTTATCAGAGATTGACAATAAACTCGAATGTCCTTTGTCCTATAATGTTTCAAGCATCCACTTGGTCTCAAGGGAGATGAGATATATGCATCTAGTCTTATCAGAGATTGACAATAAACTCGAATGTCCTTTGTCCTATAATGTTACAAACATCTACTTGGTTTCAAGGGAGATGAGATATGTACCTAGTTTTATCAGAGATTTGACAAACTCGAATGTCCTTTGTTCTGCAATGTTACAAACATCTACTTGGTCTCAAGGGAGATGATATATGTACCTAGTTTTATCAGAGATTTGACAATAAACTCACAGGTCCAGTGTATACACTTTGCAGACAAAAGAACCCCCAAGCAGTTCAAGTTAGAAAATACTAAGCTGTTGACCACTGTCAGGGCAAAACACTTGAACGGTAACAAGATTCATAACCAGTAGCAACCTTCATGCAGGCCAAAGGAGTCAATCTTTCTATTATGTACAAGACACATAAGGCTAAACCTCTGTTTGTCTGCGCAATAGATTGTAAGTCTATGAGGGATGGCCAGAAAGTTTGACACTTTAGTATGAAAAAACGAGGCACTTACCTTGAAATTGGTGTGAACTTTAGTCCTTCTCTATGTATTCACCCTCTATGTATTCACCCTCTATGAATTCACTCTCTAAGTATTCACCCTCTATGAATTCACCCTCTATGTATTCACCCTCTATGAATTCATCCTGCAAGATAATACATTTCTGCCATCTACTCTTCACCTTCCTGATGCCCTGACTGTAGAACTCCTTTGTCTCGACCCGGAACCACGTCTTTTACGCCTGCTTCTCATGGCAATGTTACCAGGTTTGATCCTGTTACTGACATGTTCCAGTCTGTCAAGCTGTTAATGGGCACTTAGCTTATGATCAGGAACAGAAAGCCAGACCGAAATGGACTGCCGCACCATCTCATAAAATCCTAACGCCAAGGCAATGACGTATCTGGCACTTGATCCATGACAACCGTGTCTGCTATGGAACTACTATTTAGTATTTACAAAAGATCAATAGAACATAAATGAATATATATTTGATCCATTAACAAAAAAATGTGTCAGCTCCCTGCGAAGCATAGGTCTTAAACAAATATATGCAAAGTCGCTAATTGTCGTTTAGGTTACTCTGACTTAGATTTTACAGGATAGAGTAGGCAGCGACATAACAACTGTACTTAGTAACCTCTTACAACATGCCTAGCAGGTTACATTGTCTCTATACTTTGATCCCCTACCTGGCCCCAGCAACACTCTTATACACACACACACACACACGTATATATAGATATATATAATAATGTTTGAAATATATTCTTTTCTGAACAGAAGACTGCCTTTCTGGAACTCCGAAAAAGCCAATGAAATTAGAGGAACAGGTAAAAAACCATTACATATTTCTAATGTAAAGCTGTATTCTATCCTTGTTGCCTTTGATTCTAACTCAATCACTCTGGAATATTTTGGATATCTGGATGCACCTTTTTTTCTAATGTAAAACTCAAATACAGCATCACTTAGTTGGGATCTATTTATCTTCAATAAAGGTTTGCTGTAATAGCACACATTATAAACCAAACTGTTGAGTCTGGAATCATATAGAATTCATATATTTTGCAATTGCATGTGAACGTTTGTGTCTGAGGGATTATATAATTGTTTATTTTTTTAAATTATGAAAAAATACACTCCCTAATGACTGTTAACACATTATTCAGCTCTGAACCGATACATGAACAGCATTAGGATTTTTTATTGACAGTAACCCACAAGGGAAGATGTTCTAAATGTTGCACCTAATTTAGTGCAGTTATTTTCACAGTATTCACTTTCCACTGACTGAAGGCACAGGGTGAAGTTGAACAAGTGCTAAAATATGAAAGCCCCAATCAACTCCAGCATGAGTGTTAACAATTTACGCACATCCAGAATGTTTCCGCGCATCCAGAATATTTCCGCTGTATTCAAAATATATATACACCCACATTTATATTATACTCGCTAGCATGACTGTGCAGGATCTTGAACCTTTACTGAACTGTTGAACTGTTACTACCATTGCTGTAGAAACAAGATGGCTCCACCCCCCTCGTCAGTAGACTTGGTTTCACTTTCATTGATTGACTTAGAACTAATACTAGATAAAGACATGTCACTATCAGAGTGATTGATATCTTCATCATCACTACCATCAGCAATAATACAATCCAACTATAACTGAGCTGGTACTGTAGAAACCCTATTTGATTTGGTTGATGGAGTATGGGCTAGATTCAAAGCTGTCTTCCCAAAGCAATTTCTTCTGAAAATAAGACTTCTGATCCATAATATGCTAATTCTAAAATCGCTACTTCAGACAATAGAGATATGAGCTGGTGACATAGCAAAGTGCTACAGAAACAGCTAGTACAAGAACCGAATGTGCTTCAAACATTAGCTTCCTGTAAGGAGGTCAATGGCAATTATGGATGTGCTGGCTACATGCCCTGTAGGTCTGACACTTTATTGAGTTGTCTGTATCAGACCTTGAGTTGTCTGTCTCAGACCTTGAGTTTTCTGTCTCAGACCTTGAGTTTTCTGTCTCAGACCTTGAGTTGTCTGTCTCAGACCTCGAGTTGTCTGTCTCAGACCTTTAATTTTCTGTCTCAGACCTCGAGTTGTCTGTCTCAGACCTTTGAGTTGTCTGTCTCAGATCTTGAGTTGTCTGTCTCAAACTTTGAGTTGTCTGAATCAGACCCTCAGTTGTATATCTCAGACCTTAAGTTGATTGTGTCAGCTCTTGTTTCACCAAGCTTAAGTTGTCTGTGTCAGCTCTTGTATCAGCAAGCTTAAGTTGTCTGTGTCAGCTCTTGTCTCAGCAAGCTTAAGTTGTCTGTGTCAGCTCTTGTATCAGCAAGCTTAAGTTGTCTGTGTCAGCTCTTGTATCAGCAAGCTTAAGTTGTCTGTGTCAGCTCTTGTATTAGCAAGCTTAAGTTGTCTGTGTCAGCTCTTGTATTAGCAAGCTTAAGTTGTCTGTGTCAGCTCTTGTATCAGCAAGCTTAAGTTGTCTGTGTCAGCTCTTGTATCAGCAAGCTTAAGTTGTCTGTGTCAGCTCTTGTATTAGCAAGCTTAAGTTGTCTGTGTCAGCTCTTGTATTAGCAAGCTTAAGTTGTCTGTGTCAGCTCTTGTCTCAGCAAGCTTAAGTTGACTGTGTCAGGTCTTGTATTAGCAAGCTTAAGTTGTCTGTGTCAGGTCTTGTATTAGCAAGCTTAAGTTGTCTGTGTCAGGTCTTGTATTAGCAAGCTTAAGTTGTCTGTGTCAGGTCTTGTATTAGCAAGCTTAAGTTGTCTGTGTCAGGTCTTGTATTAGCAAGCTTAAGTTGTCTGTGTCAGGTCTTGTATTAGCAAGCTTAAGTTGTCTGTGTCAGGTCTTGTATTAGCAAGCTTAAGTTGTCTGTGTCAGGTCTTGTATTAGCAAGCTTCAGTTGACTGTGTCAATGTTGCCTTCTCCATTGAGCATTTAGTGACTGCTTCAGTCAGCTCCCTTGCAGGAAAAAAACAGGTTCACTACGGCCTTTATACCTATTGCTGTGGTCAATGACTGGGATTTATAGGACTGACTAATATACTCAGTTGTCATGCAGCATGCAGACTACACATTTGCAACCCCAACAGAAAATATATGTTTTTCTAGGGCTTTGAACTGGAAATCAGTTTTGAAACCACTCACTCTGCCACCTGCCCTTCCCTTACATGAAACCTGTATTTAATTACTGACATCCATCCGTCTTGTACTTGGGTAACAATTCTCTTTACATGATGAAGTTGCTAATACCAAGACACGAACCTGTTTAGTCCCTAACATGCTTAATAAGTTAACCACCCTGTTTATAAACATATAAAGTGCGATTGTTGTAGCAAACTTTCTGGATCATAGAAAAACACAATTCCTTGTCTCTTGTCAGATGGTTCCATGTTCAAGCCATTTCTGAACGAAGAGACGAAACTTGAGCTTTTCTATCCACAACTCAGAAGGTATGGACGTCTGAAGTTTTGTTTGATTTGCTTGTTAAATATCATTTAACAAAACATACTACACTGATAAATTCTTTATTGAACTTTGTTCATTTTAAATTATCTCACAGATTTGACAATCAGCTTCCTGAACAAGCTGCACTTTGACGAATTCAGCACTTCAGACTTTATTTTTCATCCAGTTTGACAGCTCATCATATGTCATTTCTATTGCTTTGTTAGTTTCTCTAGCCCTTCTTCTGTCCTATTGTCACAATATTTTCAAGGTTACCTCTTCTTAGTATTTATCTAACACATGTGGCTCAAGAAAAACAATTTCAGCTTTCTACTGCACTTATGATTAACAGCACAAGTAAACACAGCAGTAAGTAAGAAAGAAATCTGACAACAGGACAATTAAACAACAAACACTCTAAGACAATCACAGTAATGACTTTGTAACAGTGATTAAGGATAATGTTTTTCCAAATGTCTTTATATTACCTGAAGTCAAAGGTCCATTTTCTCCTGTCCTGCTGCAGGTACCTTGTGAGCCTTTTATAACCAAACCCATCTTTAGTTTCTTGTCACTTTCCACTCCACACATGGGAACAATCATTGCTAGCACATATGATAACAGGCCTTAAGTTCTAGCAACTTTCAGATTTGTTAAGTACCAGAAACTACTGCATATTCTTATAGTATAGTTTACTTTAGGATGTTGTATCTATTGTATCTATTTCAGTATACATAAAACGAGTGAGGATAAACTCATAGCAGAAACTGCTGATGAAGATGAAGTGTTTTGCGTTATTATACATATTTCTACTTTTTGTGAGGGGAGGGGGGGGGGGATGTGGCGGGTGGGGGTGTGGCCCAGTTCCTTTCATTGCTGCTTTCATGTCTTCCCTAATTGCAAGTCATGTACCATTTTACAGCGATGTAGACTTGAGCATGTTGATACAGAAGAATCAAGTGCTCTATTTATGTTGCTAGTAAATACACACAAATAAAGTTTGGTTATCAATACTTGCAATATAACATGAGCAGTTATCTTCTATAACATAGTTTACATGTTTTGAAGCTTCAATTTGAAAGTTAATTAGCCTTTACACTGCCACATTACTTTTCAGCATGTCACATTTTACTATGGTTGTTGACTTTGAGAGCCTGTAATCTTTTTATTCGTTGATTTATAGATATGACTATGTTGTGTTTAGAGAGATAAATGAAAAAAACATGCTGGTGTTTTTGTTTGTGTTATGTGTGCATTAGTTTCTGAGAAACAGGAATATGGAAGGTGAAAATCTTAAAAAACAGCACAAATATATAGACTCACTTGTTTTCAGCATGACTTGTTGAGACACATTTTTTTAAGTTTCACAGAGGACGGATAATCAATGTTTACAAGATGGACATATCTATCAGCTTCCACTATAAACATAATTATTATATGTACATAAACAAACTAAACAGATCTACCTCAGATGAATTCAAAGCAGAAACTTAACTTCCCCATTCTAAAAAATGGGCAAATTTTTTCAAATTGAAGAGAAAAATAAGAAATAATTTTCAAATGTCTGAAACATTCTAAAAAATGGGCAAATTTTTTCAAATTGAAGAGAAAAATAAGAAATAATTTTCAAATGTCTGAAACAAATTTCAAAATCACTTGTGTTCAATCGGACAAAACGGAAGTGTAACTTTGTACAATTGAAATAGCAGTTTTTTCAGCCGATTTATATGGTAGCTCATTTGTCTATCTATGATTTAAATGCTTTGAAAAAATGTTGGCTGTGAAACGTCTGATAAAAGAAACAGACAATGCACCAGGCAAATTTTGTCGGTTATATAAAAGTTAAATGTTTTTTTACCATTCCCACAAAGACAGAGTGCAAAAGATAACATCAGATATTGTTGTTACAGGTCCAGCAGCATCTGATCACTCGCCCTTCGACCCAATGCCATGCAATAGTAACTGCATGTGTTTGTTAGTTGAAGTTTTCCCACTTATTTTGCCTTGGGAGGAAAAAGCATTTTCCTAACATCGTTGAGCGCTGAGCACTCGAAGTGATGGGGATTAATGGTTTCGTATGACACTCCCGAGTGTGTTGTGGCTTGATTCTGTCCAGGTGCTTGTTAAGTGGGATGTCTTGGGTTCTTAGCCAAAATATGGAATTCTGAGTGATCATAATGAAGACACAAATTCAGAAATATTTGTATGACCTGCAATAGCTCAGAAGAGGGTCGCTTTATTTTATTTTGAAGTCATACAAAAATGGTAGTTCATATTTTTATTACACTGAATATTTTAGGAAGATAAAGAAGGAAAACAAAAAAATTAGTATTTTTAATTCAAACGTCAAGCCAGTCCTTCTGTATGGAGCGGAAACCTGGAGGATGACCAAAGGCAATGACAGAAGACTGTAGGGTTTTGTCAACAGATACCTGAAAAAGATTCTTGGTATAAAATGGTTTGACAAAGTTATAAACGATAGACTGTGGGAGAGAGCGGGACAAGGTAAATTGGAACAGGAAATTGTATGTAGAAAGTGGAGATGGATGGGTCATTTATTACGAAAGTCCCAAGCCAGTATCACCAGGCAATCTCTGTCATTGAACTTCCAGGGAAGGAAAGGCATAGGCAAACCAAGGAATACATGAAGATGAGATCTGGAGATGGAAGTACAGAAAACAGGAAAAAGCTGGAAGGAAGTGGAAAAGATTGCACAGGACATAGCTGCTTGGCGAGGGTGGGTTGATGGCCTATGCACCCCTGGGTGATAGCAGGCAAAATAGAGATAATATTTTAGCAGCAAATTTTTTTCATATTTCTTTAGTCTGTGAATTGTGCAGCACAAAGTGAGTAGAGTGACAAGTGCATCTTATAACTGAGTTGTTGTTGCTGCTGCTGCTCCTCCCCCTACTCATCCTCCACCTCCACCTCCTCCACCTCCTCCTTCTCCTCATACTCCTTATCCTCCCCTCCTTATCCTCCTCCTCCTCCTCATCCTCTTCCTTCTCCTCCTCCACCTCCTCCTCTACCTCCTCCTCCTCCACCTCCTCCTCCTCCTCCACCTCCTCCACCTCCTCCTCCACCCTCCCTCCACCTCCTCCTCCTCCTCCTCCTCCACCTCCACCTCCTCGTCCACCACCTCAACCTCATCCTCCACCTCCACCTCCTCCTCCTCCACCTCCTCCAGCAGATAACTGTGTGTTAATAATATACACATGTTTTTGGACATATAAAGCATTCTCACTCATTTTATTAATTTGCTATGTAAATAAATTAGTTTTGAAGCGTTTATCTTATTTAAAGTTTATATCAATAAAAATGTTTAATAAAAATGTTACAATTACAGTTCTAAACTTTATTAAGAAGAATTTTTTTTTTTTAAATCCTCCTAATTTCATTACAAAATGTTATCAAAGGGCCTCTAAATTGACTTTTGAAATATTTTTGTAAATATAAAAGTTTTTGGTTTACTTCCATCATTATTGATAGGTTATTACTAGTGAAAATTAGAATCAAGAACAATTACTTTCACAGGACATTTGATCTTGAATTTTCTGAATCAACAACCTTCAAAAACTTGCCAGTCTATCGGTTTACTATTAAGGACTCCGAATTCTCCAATCAGACAAGATCAATCAGCTCCAAAGTTCAAGCCACCTCACATCTCAATAGCGACTCCACCAAGATGAACCACAGTAACTGTATCCTCCTGAACTGTGTCCCCAGTGGAATCTACCAGCTTTGGCCTGAACGTAATGGTAAGATGTTTGTATCATCTTGTACTGTACAATCACTTGAGTTGTTTAGTTTATATTTCTTCAAGACGGCCAAACTGCAGTCTAGCAAACCTTATATAGTCCACTAAAAGGTTATATTGTAATCATTCAAGATATTACTTTTACATATTGGGTGGACAACATCACTGAGTAGTCAGGCCTTCGTCCCGGTGAGATACGACAGGCGGCAACAGACAAGAGAGGGATGGCGTGGGATTTTGGGAGTGTCTTCATGTGTGCCCCAACGATCTGATGGGTTACGGGATGAACTGAACTGAATGCATAAGCAAGGATAATTTTATGAGTAAGACAAATAATTAGGTAGATTTGAAGCTATAATTAGGTAGATTTGAAGCTGAGCAAACCCATTACGGAGATGAAAATATTTACTTTGCAGAGAGAAATAAACAATTCTAGAGATAAGGGGAAGTAATATAACAATTAAACTGGGAGTATTTCGTACAAAGAGAGATAATAAGATTTATTCTTCCAGAAGTTCATGTACTTGGCAAAAATAAGACCATATGTGATTATTTCAGGTGCGGCGTACATCTCCTTACCACACTTCCTCGGAGCAGACCCATACTACAGCCAGCTTGTCAAGGGTATTCATCATGACGAGTTGAAGCACAGGTCCATTTTCGAAATTGACAAGGTTTTTGAGCTAGACTATAAACATAAGTGGTGCTAAACGTTGGAATTAGTTTATGTATGCTTCCAAATTATTTGCTCTTCATTGTTTCCAAAGTCATTGTTGATGTGGTAAATGTAAAAACAGGTATTAAATTATATTATGTTATTCAGAGAAGCGACTGGCCAAATAGTTTGGATGTTGGTCTTACATCATGAAGACATGCAATAGTGAAGCAAAGCATTTTCGTTCTGTGGGGGTAGAATAAAAATCAACTCTCTACAAAACATGGTGTCTGAAGGGGCAAGTAGCCTTTATTCATGATTCCCATAAATCCTCCCAGTAGACTTTGACAATGAGAATAAAAGCCCACCCAAGTGAGAGTTTTAGTGGTGGTACTGGTAGTAGTAGTAATGGTAGTAATAGTGGTAGTAGTAGTGGTAGTAGTATTGGTAGTAGTAGTGGTAGTAGTAGTGGCAGTGGTAGTAGTAGTACTGGTAGTAGTGGTATTAATGGTAGTGATGGTAGTAAAAGTAGTCGTAGTAAAAGTAGTAGTAGTGGTAGTAGTCATGGTAGTGATGGTGGTAGTGGTACTGGTATTAGTAATGATAGTAGTAGTGGTAGTAGTAATGGTAGTGATGGTGGTAGTGGTACTGGTATTAGTAATGATAGTAGTAGTGGTAGTAGTAATGGTAGTGATGGTGGTAGTGGTACTGGTAGTAGTAATGAAAGTAGTTATGATAGTAGTAGTGGTAGTTGTAATGGTAGTGATGAAAGTAATGATATTAATAGTAGTGGTAGTAGAAGTAGAAGTGATGATAGTATTAGTAGTGGTAGTAAAGTTAGTAGTAGTAATGATAGTGGTAGTGATGATAGTAATAGTAAGTAAACAAAAGTAAAGATCCTGTCATGCATGCGGTGCATTGAAATATGTTGTTAGGCCCATTTTATTTTGTAACCAGAGGCACTTAGTGGATGATGAAGTCAGCATCACATCAGCCGCTTTTACTTTCCGGACTGAACTGGTACCCATTTAAGGCTGGGTCGACCCAGCCATTGAGGTCTGAAAAGTAATTTCCGCTTCAACTGGGGACTGAACTCAGGACCACTCAGATGCGAAGCCAGAGTGCTAACTACTGCGCTATTTGGCTCCCAGGTAGTAATAATAGTGGTAGTATAAGTAGTAGTAGTAGTGGAAATAGTAATGGTAGAAGTAGTGGAAATAGTAATGGTAGAAGTAGTGGAAATAGTAATGGTAGAAGTAGTGGAAATAGTAATGGTAGTGTGGTAATGATGATAGTGGAAGTAGTAGTAGTAGTAGTAGTATTGGTGTATTTATATATATTTATGTAAATATAATTTTGTGATTTGTTCATGTTTTTGTTGTCTTTGTCTGTCTATTCATTTCGACCATTTTTTGTTTGATCCATTCGATTTCAAAACTGGAATACCGTGTCTCACATTGCCCTGGCTTATCCAGGCCTGCAAGCTAATCATTCGTCTCACATGGTCCTGGCTTATCTAATCATGCAAGCTAACCGTTCATCTCACATTGTCCTGGCTTATCTAAGCATGCAAGCTAACCGTTGGTCTCACATTGCCCTGGCTTATCCAGGCCTGCAAGCTAACCGTTCGTCTCACATTGCCCTGGCTTATCCAGGCCTGCAAGCTAACCGTTCGTCTCACATGGTCCTGGCTTATCTAAGCATGCTAGCTAACCGTTCGTCTCACATGGTCCTGGCTTATCTAAGCATGCAAGCTAACCGTTCGTCTCACATGGTCCTGGCTTATCTAAGCATGCAAGCTAACCGTTCGTCTCACATGGTCTTGGCTTATCTAAGCATGCAAGCTAATCGTTCGTCTCACATGGTCCTGGCTTATCTAAGCATGCAAGCTAACCGTTCATCTCACATTGTCCTGGCTTATCTAAGCATGCAAGCTAACCATTTGTCTCACATGGTCCTGGCTTATCTAAGCATGCAAGCTAACCATTCGTCTCACATGGTCTTGGCTTATCTAAGCATCCAAGCTAACCGTTCGTCTCACATGGTCCTGGCTTATCTAAGCATGCAAGCTTCTCGTTCGTCTCACATGGTCCTGGCTTATCTAAGCATGCAAGCTAATCGTTTATCTCACATGGTCCTGGCTTATCTAAGCATGCAAGCTAACCATTCGTCTCACATGGTCCTGGCTTATCTAAGCATGCAAGCTAATCGTTCGTCTCACATGGTCCTGGCTTATCTAAGCAGCTAATTGCTCGTCACACATCATTTTTTGTTTAGGTTTGTTAGTTTTTTTTTATCTGAACTTTGTCCCTGATGAAGTCTTGCACAGTGACATAGGTGTCTCTCTGTTTTTGTTCTAATGCGGTCACTGAGCCATTACCTATATGAGTTTTTATTGACTAGTTTTAGTCTATCTTTACTTATCAACTTGTGCTGTGAGACGTGTCGTGCGGAGACGTAGTTCTATGTCTAAGTCCAGACACATTATTGAAATAGTACTAATATTTAGGTAGGGAAAGACAGCATAGAAGAGATCTGGCCACCCAAACTCATAAAGAGTTCTGGTACAATGGAGTCTCTGACTGTTGAATCACAACTCTGAGTCTCTGAGCACTTTCTGCTTTCGGACTATCCCTACCTTCTTTATATTGAACAGAACTGATGATCTGTCTCATTCTGCAAGTGGCAAAATGTATGAGCATTGGTGGTTAAATGTAATCAAAATTATTGAGTCTCCTATAGAAGTACAACATAAGAGGTCAATTCTTTCCTCAGAAGGTGCCGAAGGCTGGCTGTGCCATGAGTGGATAGTGGACATAGAGCTTCCAGGAACTTATGTGAATCTACTGCCTTGGCCATGCTGGTGTTTGGGGAAAAAGAGCTGACGTCCTGGCCTCAGGGGCTAGGACATTTTCTTTGCATATTTGGAACATTTTGAAGTTAGTAATGACTGGCACAGGTTGCAGGATTTTGAGAGGACAGAGCAGGAGTGTGTAAAACCAGTGAGCTACAGGAACCATCAGTAACTACACAACGAGGACAGACAAATGGAACATTTTGTGTGGAACTAAACAACAGCTCACAAACAGTTGCAGATACCACTATATGGCATTGGGTCAAAGGGCAGGAGCCCATAGGCCGCTGGATCAATAACCAACCAACCAAACAACACTCTGTGCCATTTGCTGAGAGGGACTGAGCATCTATGGGTCTTCCTGGAGTCTAATGATGTGGATTCCTAACAGAAGACAAGATCAGCACAATTGTAGTATAACGAGGCAGGGTTTTTTTAAGGAAATATCCCAAAATCAGATTCAATCGAGAGCATTGGAGAATTAAGTTACGTTATTCGGTCACAGCTGACCGGATAATTCAGATTCTGTGTTCTATTAATAATGAATGAATAATTGAGATTCTAGATCCTGTCAAAAATTTCTGAATAATTCAGATGGTGTATTTTATCAATAATGACTGAATAATTCAGGTTATATGTCATGTCAAAAACAACTGGATAATGAAGATCATGTATTTGGTAAATGTTTCTGGATAATTCAGTTGTTGTAGTTCATTAATGTGTCTGGACAATTCAGATTGTCAGTCTGGGAAAAATGAAAGACTGGATAATTTATGGTTTCTGACACAGGTAACTGGACAGTACAGCCTGTGTAGTATGTTACAGTTAACTGAATAATTCAGATCGTGGATCCTGCCAATGATGAATGATCTAGAATCCTGTACTATACAATCCATATTCTGTAAACTGTAAATGTATCTGAATAATTCAGGTTGCGTATCATGTAAATGTGTCCAGATAATTCAGGTTGTAAATAATGTATCCGCCTCGAGCATCGGATGCCCCGGGTTCAAATCATGGTGGAGGCCGAGTTTTTTTTCACGTGGATCTTCTGGTAAAAATTTCTCTGATCTCTGGATAGTGACACCGAACTTCAGTGTTCATAATGTTAAAAATACCTTTGCCGTTAGAAATAGAAAAGAGCAGGGGTAACGCTGGTGCCTTGACAAAATTTAAAAAAAAACAAAAAAAATTATAGTTAAAAATCTACCCTAATTATTGGGTTAGGCCTAGTAAGCTGCAGGAAGTTGGAAAAGATGTACTACCTGGCAACATACTGTTTGAATACCAGGATTCCAAGTATTCTAAGTTTATTATGTAAATGTGTCTAGATAATTCAGATTGTGTATCCTGTCAAGGTAACTGACTTTCCAGATTTCATATCCTGTCAAAGATAACTAGATAAGCCATATCTTGCATTCTTTAACAGGTTACAGGTATCACAGTCAATCAGAAGCGCCGATTCCAGATGAACATCTACCAACGTTTTGGAAACGAATCTGAGGCTTACATACCCCTGTACTGGTTTGAACTGGTAAGAAGCATGCAGAATTAAGGATAAAATTGGAAGATTATAACTTTTAACAATTTTGACTAAACATTTATTATTGAAAAGTATTGGAAACCCCGGGATAGAAACCAACAGAGGGAGCGGAATGGAGAGACAAAATTACAGAAAGGACAATGTAAAATGTAAAAAACATAAACATCTGGAAAAAGAAAGGGAAAGATGGGGAAACCAGTGGAAATAGATAATTAAAAACAGAAGAGAAACATGGACCCAAGAGATTGAAAACTAAAAATTAAAGAAACAGACAGAAATATAAATTGGCAAAAACAAAAAGATACATAAAAAAATGGAGAAATAGAAACAAAAACAAAAAGAGAGATATAGAGAGAAATAAAGAAAAAAAAAAGAAGAAGAAAACAAATTGATAAATAGAAATAATAAAAAGATATGAGAAGCAAGTGAAGCAAAACTTTAAAAAATATATACTTAGATGGATGACTAGAAGCACATGAGAAGACCAGAAAGAGAAGAGACAATGTAAGGTGTGAATGTTATAATAGTCAAGGTAATCATTATAAACGCTTTAAGTAGAAAATAAGGGCAACTGAGATGCACAACATACTGACCAGGACGTCGCGTCAGGGACAATGGACTAACCAATACAACAATTTCTCTTCTATGTAGCGTTCCCTGGAAACAGGCTGTTTTTAAGGCAGCCTGGCTGATATGTGATCCCCGTAGTAGTGTGCATCACGTAGATGAAACCAAGTATAGCACAATCGCCTGAAGAACCATGATCCACCTTCACTAGCATGCTCGGCATGTGAGGAAATCTACTACAACCAACCACTTAACGTCCTTTCCAGGGCACACAAAAGTGTAAACTTGCTCATTGTGGGCATTAAACAATAGCAAGTAAAAAATCAAGAAGATGGCACGGTGTATTCTAAGTAGGCTTTTGGGTGCATAGCACTTTGACAAAGGTTAGGAAACTTCATTAATGTTAAAAAAACATAACAAATGTTAGAAATTGTGACAAGAGTTGGACAACTTGACTAACGTTGTACAATTTGACCAACGTGAAGCAGCTTAATTTGTCAATTGGACAAATCTTGGTAAATATATTAAATATTAGATTAGAAAATTTCAACAGGAGGTGGCTACTGCTGAGAAGTAAGGTGCTTGCTTCTCAAAAAAAGAGCAAACAAAAGCAAGCATGAAATAGCAGGTTTGGATTCCTGCATGTTTCAAGTGTTTCCTGATCTCAAGAGAGGTGGGACTAACATCTAGTGCTATTGGTGATGGATGATCTTTACAGAGGTCCCATGTACACACTATGCATAAAAGAATCTTTGGCAGTTAAAAATAAAAAAGAGCTGGTTGCTAACCGCTGTTCATGCAAAAATTCTAAAAGTAGCAAAATTATTACCCATTAGTGACCTGCATGAAGAGCAAAAGGAGACAGCTCTTCTCCACCCTCCCTCCCCTTCCCCACAGAGAGAAAGAAAGGAGTAGAGCATATGGTTAAGAAAAACATATAATGCAGCAAGTATAACTAAACTATTACTATTGTCTCCAGAACTGAAGAAGTCAACCCAAAACAGGAACATATACCGTTTCTTCTTCTTCTTTATACGCAGTCCCACAGTAACCATTATTTTTTCGAAAAAAGCGGCGGTCATCCTGAGGCTGTCGCCACTGCCATAGAGCTTGTCTTGCAGTTCCACTGGTGATGGCCACATCTGCTCTCTCTGATCCTCGTATGTCGGGCAGTTCTGCAGCAGATGTTCAGCGGTCATTTTACCAGTACCGCACGGGCATTCGTCATTACACCCTATCTTCAATTTGTTGAATAGGTGGTACCTCAGTCTATTGTGGCCAGTGCGAAGTCTGAAGACAACGACCTGCTCTCTTCGGTTCAACTGGTAATAGGCATCGTGTTTGGTGTAACCAGTCTGTTCGGTTTCCCATTTGGTCATGTATCTGGCACACATACCGTTTAACCGCTATAGCATCTCCGTGGCGAAGTGGTCAAGTCGTTCAAATTCGAACTACGATGGTCGGTTCATGATAACAGTTTTTTACAGAGAGTTTGTGCAATGCTCTCGGTATGCAGTATATCATTCTGCGGAGAGAGACTGATCCATATGAGGAGACCCGCGATGAAGTCGAGCCCTCACCTTTAACCTTTTAGCATTATGTTCCAATAGAACATATAGCAGAACAGACCAGACAACATAAAGTAGTTGTACATAATCATAAATCAAATGACCATTGTCTTGTTTTCTCTAGAGCATGGAGGTCACTGAAGACAACTTGAAGCTGATAAAAAAGTCAAGCAAATCCTTCAAACAGATTTATACCATATTTGTTTGTGTTGGTCTGGTGCTGTGTTTGATGTTTTCAGCCTTGGTCTGCCGTCTCATCTACAAGATGGTACAAAGAAGAAGTAAGTCGCATGTCCTTTTGTAGAACGTAGCTTCTTACAACCGCCACCTATTTTACTGTTATAAGTTTCTTGGCAAGTGTGCAGTACGGTAGGTTGGCAAGTGTGCAGTACGGTAGGTTGCCATTACTTTCCGTACATGGAGGAGCATTAGCCTGAGAAAAAATCCAGTGTCTGCCAAACTTGACACAAGTGGGAATCGAACCCCGAACGTTGGGATTGTGAAAACCGAGTGAGTTTCACCACTAGGCCACGCAGTAAAAAGGCGTAATTTTATTGTGGCTATTCTTTACTCCACTCTGTTGTCTTTGTACTAACACTGCAGTTGACCTTCCTAGGAGGAATCTTGCACTCAGAACTTCTTTTTTCAAACATTACATTAATGCAAGACAAATGGGTTGTTGAGTGATAGGCTGTCAGTCTATTGATCAGAGAGACATGTGTTCGCAACCTAAGTAATGCATATAATTTTTCTATTGAGTGTAAAATAAAAACTTAGCCTGTACACTACATGGCAACTTCATGGGCAAGTGGCATATATTTCTCAACTATATAAATCCTACAGATGGACCACCAGCAATGAAAATAACAGCAGTAGCAGTAGTTTTTGTTAAGATGATGAGGTTGCTAAATTGATTGACTTAGCCCTCTGTTTTGACATAGATCAACACAACCACCAACACAGCTATAGACTGAAGAGAGGAGATGGAAATGGCACACCCTCAAAAAAAAAAAAAACCGTCATTACAGGTTTATTACAAAGACTGAAGTCTACCAAGAGGGTTTATAGTGCTGAATATAAAGACTGCTTACCATTTTACCATTACAGTCATTTCACAGTGTACAAGGAAGGCTTTTTATATTATTGACAGTGAAAAATTATTGCCTTACCAAGGTTTTGAACTAGTGTCTACTTGTATAGGAGACCAGCTTTGAAACAGTTGGGCAATCTGCTTATCTGACTCACGAGGAATCCTGGCATTATATCCAGGTTTGGGGGCTGTGTAATTAGTGACACAGTTCACAGTCCAAACATGTATATGTTCAGGTTCATCGATGTGGGACCACTATTTGAAGTAAACTCATACAAAATTAATGCTGAAGTATAATGCACTGGGCTGTGAGGTGCAACACACAGTACAATGCACTCCACATTAGAAACCAAGGCAAACAAATAGTTTAAAAAAATTAGTTTCAATTATCCAGATTGTACTGGATTAAAACCAAGAAGGGGGACCATGAGCTACAGTGGTCAGCGACTCATAGCTGACTGCTAGTGTCAGGGCCAGTGAACCAAAGCTGCCAAGACCGTTCTACACCTCCACGCGGTGATCCTGGATAACAGGCTGCAGGGCAGACTGGCTAAGGAGAAGGGATCGAAGAGGGAATGCTAACCCGATACTCAAAAATGCTTGCTGAAGTCGGATGTGTTGGACCATAGTGGGAGATTGAGAATGAACCAAGCCAAGCCAAGAAGAAAAGAGAAGAATGAGGAACTATACAACAGCAGAGAAGGCCTGCCGATGACGAATGTGTCGGACCAAAAGGTACAATTATCGCAGTCTAGCTGTAAACTAGCGACACAGTGCATTCCGTTCTCCGGACTACATCCTACTACTTGCAAAGTCCTCTTCAGGGTTTGGTAGCGGGAGACTGATAACGAACGCAGAAGAAGAAGAAGCAGCAGAGAAGGATGAAATGAAACAAGTAAGCTGCAATCTAATGGAGCATGGCACAAGATGGAGAAATAAAACAGCATGCGCTCACAGGACACTATTTTTAGTTGTCCCATCACCGTCTCATCCTAGGTTGATCTCATTATTTACTTTTGTATTCCTGTGTCATATAAAGGGATTTCTTTCAGAGTTTTTTTTCTAAAACTCACAAAACTACTATATACTAACCAGGCCTTTTACCTGTTTTTACATTACTAACCAGGCCTTTTACCTGTTTTTACATTACTAACCAGGCCTTTTACCTGTTTTTACATTACTAACCAGGCCTTTTACCTGTTTTTACATTACTAACCAGGCCTTTTACCTGTTTTTATGACCAATGTCAGTGCAAATGAATAGTTGGATGAATTTTCTACTCTTTGAAGGTTAACCCGCACTGTTATTTCCCTGCTATGGTATGTACTCATTGGGGCTGTGGGCATATTCTTGTTTCAGCCCCACACAGGGAGCCTTCTACCTGAATGTTAAAAGTAGTCAATGGCACACACGGCTGTCAGGAATGAAGTGTTAGAGACTTCATTGTACAAGGCCCACAATTTGTTTGTCTATGAGGTTAATACTTCACTGTCCATCTCTTCTTATGACATGTATGTCAGTGGTCTTATCCTCACCTGATCCTGGATTTTTTTACCTGTAAGCTAGTATTTATTGCACTCGTTTCTCACCTGAAAGTACCAGGCTCATTTCCTAGAATTGACACTCTCCATTCTACTCAGCTGTAAATAGCTACCTAACTTACATGAATGTGGAAAAAGTATGGCTTCTCTCACCTTGGTGTAAGACTTCAGGTGTCTCTGATTGATGTCACCTCCTGAGTGATACTTGCACCTGGCGCACTAATTCCACCTGGTGCGCTAGCATCATGCAAGATGCTCAAATTGCAATGCATAAATCTATCATCTAGACTCAGAGAATTTGTCCCGTATGAAGGAACAGAATGCATGACTCTTGCATGACTTGTCTGCCTGGTTGCGGCAAGGTCTACTGTGCTAGGATTGGTCTTTACAGTCATATGAGAATACATCTTGCAGCACAGGTCTGATGCTGTTACCATCTTCACTTACTTTCTTACATTGCTGCAGAGCAGACATGTTGATTTGCAAACTTTCATACAACACTACAGAGCCAATTATTTGGCTTACAAACTTTCTTACAATGCTACAGAGCCAATGTATCAGCTTACAAACTTTCTTACAATGCTACAGAGCCAGTGTATCAGCTTACAAACTTTCTTACAATGCTACAGAGTCAGTGTATCAGCTTACAAACTTTCTTACAATGCTACAGAGCCAATGTATCAGCTTACAAACTTTCTTACAATGCTACAGAGCCAATGTATCAGCTTACAAACTTTCTTACAATGCTACAGAGCCAATGTATCAGCTTACAAACTTTCTTACAATGCTACAGAGCCAGTGTATCAGCTTACAAACTTTCTTACAATGCTACAGAGCCAATGTATCAGCTTACAAACATTCTTACAATGCTACAGAGCCAATGTATCAGCTTACAAACTTTCTTACAATGCTACAGAGCCAGTGTATCAGCTTACAAACTTTCTTACAATGCTACAGAGCCAATGTATCAGCTTACAAACTTTCTTACAATGCTACAGAGCCAGTGTATCAGCTTGCAAACTTTCTTACAATGCTACAGAGCCAGTGTATCAGCTTGCAAACTTTCTTACAATGCTACAGAGCCAATGTATCAGCTTACAAACTTTCTTACAATGCTACAGAGCCAGTGTATCAGCTTACAAACTTTCTTACAATGCTACAGAGCCAGTGTATCAGCTTGCAAACTTTCTTACAATGCTACAGAGCCCATGTATCAGCTTACAAACTTTCTTACAATGCTACAGAGCCAGTGTATCAGCTTACAAACTTTCTTACAATGCTACAGAGCCAGTGTATCAGCTTGCAGACTTTCTTACAATGCTACAGAGCCAATGTATCAGCTTACAAACTTTCTTACAATGCTACAGAGCCAGTGTATCAGCTTACAAACTTTCTTACAATGCTACAGAGCCAATGTATCAGCTTACAAACTTTCTTACAATGCTACAGAGCCAGTGTATCAGCTTACAAACTTTCTTACAATGCTACAGAGCCAGTGTATCAGCTTGCAGACTTTCTTACAATGCTACAGAGCCAATGTATCAGCTTACAAACTTTCTTACAATGCTACAGAGCCAGTGTATCAGCTTACAAACTTTCTTACAATGCTACAGAGCCAATGTATCAGCTTACAAACTTTCTTACAATGCTACAGAGCCAGTGTATCAGCTTACAAACTTTCTTACAATGCTACAGAGCCAATGTATCAGCTTACAAACTTTCTTACAATGCTACAGAGCCAGTGTATCAGCTTACAAACTTTCTTACAATGCTACAGAGCCAATGTATCAGCTTACAAACTTTCTTACAATGCTACAGAGCCAGTGTATCAGCTTACAAACTTTCTTACAATGCTACAGAGCCAGTGTATCAGCTTACAAACTTTCTTACAATGCTACAGAGCCAATGTATCAGCTTACAAACTTTCTTACAATGCTACAGAGCCAGTGTATCAGCTTACAAACTTTCTTACAATGCTACAGAGCCAGTGTATCAGCTTGCAGACTTTCTTACAATGCTACAGAGCCAATGTATCAGCTTACAAACTTTCTTACAATGCTACAGAGCCAGTGTATCAGCTTACAAACTTTCTTACAATGCTACAGAACTGATATGTTGAACTCTTACCATATTTATGTTTGAAAATTTCTCAGTAGCACCTTTTTTGGCATTGTGCATATTCTGAGATCCAGAAAAGACAATTCTTTCCATTACTCACTGGGTAACGCAGGGTTTCTCTCCATCCACGTGTCGTAGATTCCACACCTCACAGCCTTGATCATTACTGGGGTTGACTTCGAAATTGAGAATCTACGTCCTTGCCATGGTGTCTTTCAGCTGCAGAAGTATGAACTTTATGAGCTGCAGATCTTTATCTGGAGATTTATCGGTCTAAGGTGTAGATGGCATTTATTTTCTGTCCCAGGTAAATGTAGGTGCTGGCAGTAGCCATATATCTGAGCTTGATTTTGCATTTGTGGCAATATGGATTTAGGAGACATCATTTTTCCTTTATCTTCATTCGTAGACCGACACTTCTGTCAATCTTCTCCAGTTCATTCAGGAAGTGTTGGGTCTCCTTGGTGTAGTGGCTGATGAGCACAATGCTGTCCCAAATCATAGGTGGCCGAGCCTTTCCTTATCTATATTTATTGCTCTATTGGCCCAACTGAACTGTTGCAAGATGTAATTAAGGACGGCTGCAAAACAAATTGGTGAAAATGTATCGCTCCGCCACACTCCTCTTGCTAGTGGAATATGTATTGAATGATAGGTGTATTATATTTAAAAAATAATTGTGTCCAGAAGTTCAAATGTTTCAAAGTGAATGCGTTAATATATTTTACATTTTGTATCTTCAGACACACATGATGTTCAGTACATGCAGCTGGCTGCACAGCCTGGTAGATGTTGCTGTAGAGTGTGTAGATAATGTGTTTGGAGGTGATAATACAATGAACAGATAAGTGGTGATATGCGAAAATGCAAGAGAAATAGTTCATACAATATCACTGTTGACAAGAATGCATCAGAGAGAGAGAGTGATGAAAGTGATATTTCACTTATTAATGATTAAATCTTCACATTAATATCATAGCTCCGTTATTAAATCTTCACATAAATACCATGCCTCCATTATTAAATGTTCACATTAATACTGTGATTCCATTATTAAATGTTCACATTAGAAACATAGTTCCATTATTAAATGTTCACTTTAGAGCTGTGACTCCATTAAAATGTTATATATAGCACAGTGACTCCCACTGTACCATCCTAAAATATCCACTTTTGAAATGTCACCCTAATAAAATATCCACTTTTGAAATGTCACCCCGAGGAGGCAGACAGACTGGCAAAAGAAGGTGCAAGACTACCACAACCAGATTCTAGTGTGACCTACGAAGAGTCCAAAAGGCTTATTAGAGCCATATATATGGCCAAATGGGAAACAGAACATACTGGCTACACAAAAAAAAGATGCCTATTACCAATTGAACAGAATAGAGCAGGTCGTGGTCTTCAGACTCCGCACAGGCCACAACAGACTGAGGTACCACCTATTCAATAAACTGAAGATAGGTAGGTGGCACTGATGAATGCAGTTGTGGTACCGGAAAAATGACCGCTGAGCATCTGCTGCAAAATTGCCCGAAATACGAGGACCAGAGAAAGCACATGTGGCCATCACCAGTGGCAACACTAGACAAGCTCTATGGCAGTGTCGACAGCCTTAGGATGACCGCTGATTTTTTTTGAAAAAATACAGGCTGACGTCTGACAGCGTAAGAAGAAGAAGAAGAAATGTCCCTCTAATAAAATATCCACTTTTGAAATGTCACCCTAATAAAATATCCACTTTTGAAATGTCACCCTAATAAAATATCCACTTTTGAAATGTCACCCTAATAAAATATCCACTTTTGAAATGTCACCCTAATAAAATATCTACTTTTTCACCATCATCATTATTTACCCTGTCACTCCAAATGGTGAAGTACAGGCTCAAACTGCATTTGCTACCGTAACCAGCTTTTAGGGAATCCTGAATACATTTGTTTGCTGTGTGGTTTCAGTAGAACATGGTGAGGCTGCTACCCCTATGAGCAGCCCTCCATAGTTGCATTTCATGACATAACCAGATGGAACCAATGGGTCTCTTAAGCTTAACAATGGAAACATTTAGAAGTTCAGGCGAGTCTGTTGAGGAACGATCAGCAGCCGAGCAGACGATGGAAATGTTAATTGTCTCCTGTATAAACACATCCCACAGTCTTTCCTGAATCTCAACAACCCACTGGGACAGCAATGTTGAGGCACTTGAGCCCCCTGGGACAGTCAATGTTGAGGTACCTGAGACCACTGGGACAGTCAATGTTGAGGTACCTGAGCCCACTGGGACAGTCAATGTTGAGACACATGAGCCCACTAGGACAGTCAATGTTGAGACACATGAGTCCACTGGGACAGTCAATGTTGAGACACGTGAGCCCACTAGGACAGTCAATGTTGAGACACCTGAGTCCACTGGGACAGTCAATGTTGAGACACATGAGTCCACTGGGACAGTCAATGTTGAGACACGTGAGTCCACTGGGACAGTCAATGTTGAGACATGTGAGTCCACTGGGACAGTCAATGTTGAGACACCTGAGCCCACTGAGGCAGTCAATGTTGAGACACCTGAGCCCCCTGGGACAGTCAATGTTGAGACACCTGAGCCCACTGAGACAGTCAATGTTGAGACACGTGAGCCACTGAGACAGTCAATGTTGAGACACCTGATCCCACTAGAACAGTCAATGTTGAGACACCTGAGCCCACTGGGATGGTCAATGTTGAGACACCTGATCCCACTGGGACAGTCAATGTTGAACACCTGAGCCCACTGGGATGGTCAATGTTGAGACACCTGATCCCACTGGGACAGTCAATGTTGAGACACGTGAGCCCACTGAGACAGTCAATGTTGAGACACCTGATCCCACTGGGATGGTCAAGGTTGAGGTATTTTCTACTACCACAGACCATTACCTTGTTATAGACATTTGAATAATCGGATTAAATGACATTACATTTGACTTCTAATCGATTTGCCAGTAGTACAGCTAATGTCATCATTAGAAAAAGGCCACTCTTGCACTGTCATTATTATAAACTGTCCACTTTTTAACTGTCACTTTTATAGAATATCTACTACGAACTCTGTGATGTGTGTAATAAGCTGAAGTTATGATTTACTGGTGTCATTGAACTTTGCTGTTTGTTTAAGCATCAGAAATGCAAATATGTAAAAAACTTTTTTATTGTTGTTCAAAATAAATGTTTAATGTCATGTCAATAGAGTTAAATGGTTCATAAGGAGACGGCGTGGCCTAGTGGATAAGTGGCACAATCCGAAGGTGCTGGGTTCGATCCCCATCACAGCACCGGCCGTTACCCCGGGGAAGCAAACCCTTAGAAAATGCAGGAGGAAGCAGACCCTTACATAAAATGCATGCTGAAGTCGGATGCATTGGGCCGACAGGCGCAAAATAAAAACCACAGTGCAACGCACACCGCCTTGGGGATTAGAGAAATAAGGCGAACGCAAAAAAAAAAAAAATGGTTCATAAGTGACAATGTACTGTTGAAGCATCTAGCTAGCACTTTGACGAGAGGTGTGTAGGGGCAACTCGTTACCAGTGGAGGTGTTAAGGCGAGGAGGGAAATGGAAAATAGGGAGTGAATCAACACCGCCGGAGCAATAGTAGTGAAATAAGAACAGGGCAACAATTTTTAAGATTTGCATGGACCTACGCAAGTCCAGTCTGCTAAGCAGGAAAGTCGTCATCAGGCTACCACGACAGCAAATATGCTCAGCGAAGTGGACCACACTGAACACAGCAAGGCTTTTGGGCAGCCGTGGTCATCCACTGCACCTGAGTCCATATCCAGTCGTCCTGTCTCTCGGGCGAGAGAGTGAGATCGATAAACTGTGCAACACTTCCTCACTTAAAGCAAATTCCCAGCGCAAGTCAATCTCTTTTCGTTCATTCAGTAATAACACATGCAAGTCCTGTGATGATGGGCGATCGGCGAAGCGGAAAGCATAAGTGTGCTGGTGAACTATCACTGTCTCATTAAGTGAACATTCCATGTCCTGACTGTCTGCGAGTATGCATATCTTATATTGGACATCAGCCACCCATAACCTGGACACACAAAATACTCAACTGAAAAGACTGGTTGAATGAAAAGAAAGAAGGTTTTCATCATTCATGATGGATGAACAACAAAAGGTCTTAATGGTACTGGCTTATGTGTCTCATAAATATGACTATTATAAGATAAGTTACGTTTGTAGCCATTTTGTACTGTTATTATGGATCTTGCAGTATTGGGCTCTCGACCTTCAACTCAATGCCATGCATGTGCTTGTTAGTTGTTGTTAGTTCTCCCTCAAAATACAGTTTTCTGTGTATCTGGCTTTATTTTAAGAATCATTTTCCAAACATCCTGGCATGTCAGGAACTCACTGAAATGGGGATCAATGGTTTCCTATAGGTGTGTAGACAGATGACAATTTAGAGTGTATTGTGGTTGAATTATGTTCAGGTGCTTGTTAACCCTTTACAATCTGACCTAACCGATTAGATTTGTGTCTTAAGACACAAATCTAATCAACTAGGCCGTTCTGTTAAGGGTTAAGACAAGTCATCAACTTGGCTGGACTGTAAAGGGTTAACACAATTCTTCAATTAGGCTGGACTGTAAAGGGTTAAGACAAGTCATCAACTAGGCTGGACTGTTAAGGATTAAGACAAGTCATTAATTAGGCTGGACTGTTAAGGGCTAAGACAAGTCATTAATTAGGCTGAACTGTAAAGTTAAATGTGAAATGTTAGAATCTGTGCTGAAAAATGTCTCTTGACCTTCCTTGTGAATCGACTAATAATGTCATTAGGAACAGTGCTCACCATATATGTCTTTCAACTTCTCTGACTGTGTTTCTCATGACCCATCCATTCAGGTAAGTTTCTTAGCTTGCTGTTTTTGTGGAATGTTTAAACTGTTTGAAGAGTTGTTGCTGTGCAGGTATGTTGTTTGGCTTGATTCCTCTGCTGGTCCGTCTGCCTTGTCGATGACAGGTGTAATTTAGTGTCCAATGATTCAATGTAAAACTATTTAAAATTTAATTTAAAACTATTTTATTGATAATGTGGTCAATATTGATGACTATTTGGATAATATTATGTTTCAATGTGTGACACAAATGTGGTCAGCGTCTAGGACCATTTGAATAAGATCATGCCTAAAAGACGCAGTACCTTCTAAAGAGCAGACATCGATGTAAAAATAACAATGTTTTTGTTACTGTGAGGAAAAGTCATTAAAATACTAGTCTTCAAAGGGACAGTGTGGCTTCCAGTCCAGTTATTATAGCTTCATAATTGATGCAGACCTCACCGCAAATGTCAGACAGTCCATCAGATGATCGGTCTAGGTATTGTATAAAGACATCGTAATGTGCTTTGATGGTGACCGTGAATAGAGATCCATCATTATACTCATGTATCCATTCTTCGTCTTCGTCTTCGTACGTACGCAGTCAGACAGTAACCATTATTTTTTCGAAAAAAGCGGCGGTCATACTGAGGCTGTCGCCACTGCCATAGAGCTTGTCTTGCAGTTCCGCTGGTAATGGCCACATCTGCTCTCTCTGATCCTCGTATGTCGGGCAGTTCTGCAGCAGATGTTCAGCAGTCATTTTTCCAGTACCGCACGGGCATTCGTCGGTACCACCTATCTTCAATTTGTTGAATAGGTGGTACCTCAGTCTATTGTGGCCAGTGCGAAGTCTGAAGACAACGACCTGCTCTCTTCGGTTCAACTGGTAATAGGCATCGTTTTTGGTGTAACCAGTATGTTCGGTTTCCCATTTGGTCATGTATCTGGCTTTGATAAGCCGTTTTGACTCTTCGTACGTCATACTAGTATCTGTTTGTGGTAGTTTTGCACCTTCTTTTGCCAGTCTGTCTGCCTCCTCGTTGCCTTGAATGTTGCAGTGTGATGGGACCCACTGTACCACTACCCTTTTTGGTGCGGACTGCAGGCACAGTTTGCAGAGTGCTGCTCTTAAGTCATTAAGCTCAGTATTTTTCTGGCTTTTTAGCGCTGTGACTACGGCGAGAGCATCTGTAAGCAGGACTATATGGCTTTCATGTTCACTGTGTGTCACCATTTCTTCCACTGCCGCCCTCAGTGCCTCTGCCTCCTCTCTGAAATTGCTTGTGTACTTACCAGTAGCGAATGACAGTGTTATTTTTCTGCCATTTGGTAGGTTCAGGAATGCTCCTGCCTGTCCGTTCTGTGAAGTGTTTGTTACAGAACCGTCGGTGTATACATGGGTCCAGTCCATGCTTGGGTAGCTTTTCGTTTTGAAGCTTAGGGTAGTATCTCTCCTTTCTTTTTCAGTCTGGCAGTTTTTGTTTTCAAAACATGGTATATTTTCTACCACCTCTGGAAATATATCCTGCCTCCAGGTAGGTTTTCGTACAGTAGTGATGGGTTTTGGTGTTGTTAGTGCGTTTATGGGATCTTCGTGCATCTTTGCTTTGGCTATTTCTGCAAAGTTTCTCCGCTTTAGTTTCCCATTTCCCAAATTGTTTAATCTCTGGTGTATTGGATGGTCGGTCAGCCTTCGGAGGTTCTCTGACTGCAGCTGGGCTCTGCAGTCTCTTCTATCGGTCATGGATTGCAGCTTTGTAATCTTTTCAAGTTCTACAATTGGCGTTGACTTCATGCCTCCTGTTATAATTCTCATGGCTTGGTTTTGAAGTTTGCTAACTTTATCGAAGTTCGCCTTCGCTGCTGTTGTCCATGCCGCAATGCCATACTCGAGAACTGGTCTCATTCTTCCAGTGTACAGTTTCTTTAGTATGCCTTCGTCTGCTCCCCAGCTTGTGCCAGCAAGTTTCCTCATGATTGCCATTCTTCCTCTGGCTTTCATTCGGTTTCTCTCAATCTGACTTTTCCATGTCATGCGCCGATCAAATGTGACTCCCAGATAGGTTGGGTTGTCGTTTGGCTGCAGGAATTTGCCATTTAGACTTAATTTGGTATTTTTGGGTTTTAATGAAAGCGAGAATATTGTGCATGTGGTTTTCTCCTTGTTTATTTTGACCAGCCATGAGTTCGCCCACTCTTCCAGCGATGTTAGGGCCGTCTGCATCCGATTTCTTGCTATGGTGAGATTCTTTTCAGAGGTCCACATAGCCAGATCGTCTGCAAACATTGAGCTATGGACTCTTCTAGGTATATTATCTGTAATATCGTTTATATATACCAGGAAGAGTGTGGGTGACAGTACTCCCCCTTGGGGTACTCCCTGCTCGAGTGTCACCTTTTTGCTCATCTGCCCTTGTACTTGGACTCTGGCCGTTCTTTGTTTGAGGTAGTGGTTGATCCACTTGTACATTTTCCCACAAACATCACTTCTTCTTAGCTTGACTCTAAGTCCGTCTTTCCAAACTTTGTCAAATGCCTTTTCCAGATCCACCCAAACAGCTACTTTGTGTTTCTGTGCCTGGTAGGCATCTTCTATCTCCTGGGCTATGATGATGACCTGGTCCTCAGTGGATCTGTGCTGTCTAAAGCCGGCTTGCTGTGGAATTAGTATTCGTTTTTCTTCCAGATGCCACATCAGTCTGGTGTTTATCATCCGTTCCATCAGCTTGCCGACACAGCTCAGTAGGCTGATGGGCCTGTATCCATTTGGATCTGTTTTGTCCTTTCCTGTTTTTGGTACTGGTACCAGTATTGCGTCTTTCCATGCCTGGGGTACAATTCCCCTTTTCCAGCTTTGGTTCAGGACCGATAGCAGTTTCCTCTTCGCTGTTTGGCCCAGCCCCATCAGCATTTCGTTTGTTATCCCGTCTTTTCCGGGAGATTTCCTTTTCTTTAATGTTCTCATGTATCCATTCATCGAGGTAGACATCAAAATTACTTTAAGATGACCTCATGAGAGCAATTGGATCAGAACCTTTGCTTGGAATCATCTGTTGGATCAGAAAATTTTCTTGTAATGCTCAATTAAATTTCAAAATCCTGGAAATTCAATCAGGCATGTATATCTGATGCCAGGTAGTCAAATGTTGAGGAAACTCATTTTACTTTTCTGGCCTGGTGTACCATGTTGGGCCCAGGGATCCATTATGCCATCTCTCCACTTCATCCTCCATCGCCAACGAGGGCAGCTAAAGTTGTATGGCTACCACGACGTCCCTCTACGTGTCCATCTATTATCTGGCATGCTCACCACATGGCAGGCCAATCTGTATTTTCATAACATCGTGTCATCTATGGTGTCAGAGAAGGAGGTTTGACGTCTGATCTCTGAGTTGCGAATTTGGTCTTGAATGGAAATCTTCAATGATCTTCGCTCCATCGCTCATTGGGCAACAGTAACCTATCTGCATCAGCTTTATGTAGGTTCCACACCTCGCAGCCATATACCAAGGCTGGAGCCCTTTCTCTATTCATTTTTTCACTCCTACGGGGATCACGTTCATCCCCACCTCGTTAGTCATACTGAAAGCCTGTTTCCAAGGTGAACTGCATTGGGTCTTGGTCAGTATGTTTATCTGACCCGACCAACATAGTCTGATCAGTATGTTTATCTGACCCGACCAACATAGTCGGATCAGTATGTTTATCTGACCCGACCAACATAGTCTGATCAGTATGTTTATCTGACCCGACCAACATAGTCTGATCAGTATGTTTATCTGACCCGACCAACATAGTCTGATCAGTATGTTTATCTGACCCGACCAACATAGTCTGATCAGTATGTTTATCTAACCCGACCAATATAGTCTGATCAAAATGTTTATCTGACCCGACCAACATAGTCTGATCAGTATGTTTATCTGACCCGACCAACATAGTCTGATGAGTATGTGTATCTGACCCGACTAACATAGTCTGATCAGTATGCTCTGCTTGACCCGACTAACATAGTCTGATCAGCATGCTATGCTTGACCCGACTAACATAGTCTGATCAGTATGCTCTGCTTGACCCGACTAACATAGTCTGATCAGTATGCTCTGCTTGACCCGATTAACATAGTCTGATCAGTATGTTTATCTGACCCGACTAACATTGTCTGATGAGTATGTGTATCTGACCCGACTAACATAGTCTGATCAGTATGCTCTGCTTGACCCAATTTTCATAGTCTGATCAGTATGTTTATCTGACCCGACTAACATTGTCTGATCAGTATGTTTTACTGACTCGACTAACATAGTCTGATCAGTATGTTTTACTGACTCGACTAACATTGTCTGATCAGTATGCTCTGCCTGACCCAACTACCATTGTCTCATCAGTATGTTTATCTGACACGACTAACATTGTCTGATCAGTATGCTCTGCTTGAACCGACTACCATTGTCTGATAGTATGCTCTGCTTGAACCGACTAACATAGTCTGATAGTATGCTCTGCTTGAACCGACTAACATAGTCTGATCAGTATGCTCTACTTGAACCGACTAACATTGTCTGATCAGTATGTTTTCCCTGACCCGACTAACATTGTCTGATCAGTATGTTTTGCCTGACCCGACTAACATTGTCTGATCAGTATGTTTTGCCTGACCCGACTAACATTGTCTGATCAGTATGTTTTGCCTGACCACACGTTAATTCCTCTTCCCAGGCTTCACTTAAAACGAAAAAATCGGTCAACCAATCAATCTGTAGATTGAAATACCAGGCTGTGGCATTTCTTTCCCGCCTTCCTTAGCAACACCCTCTCCATTGTTCAGTTAACACGTGAATGAGTTATTACTGAAACAAGTCATCAATCACGTGACTGTCAGAGACGAAGAAATAAACCTAGGAAAAAACAAAATATAAATTCGTGAACGATGTTTAATAGTTGCCACATACCGAGCCTTATCAGATGAACAAACCACAACAGCAGCACCCGATGAGAGTAAGAAACCAATGTTATCAAACTAATACAACGGCCATAAATAACGCTCTTTTACTGCAGATTAATGAAGCCACTGACAGGCGAAGAGATATTGCCTCTGTTACGAAGGTGAATGAAGAATCCTAGTTTTAGGAACTAATGGCGGAAGTAAATAGATTACGCTGGAAGCATAGTAATTTCATCCTTGGCTGGCCCGTAGTTAGAATGATGCACTACAATGTTGTTGGTTCGACTACACTAGTTCTGTGAGGCCTAACTTGTGTTCATCCGTGCTTATTTTTCATTGGAGTGGGACTGAGTGTGCGTGGGTAGAAGGGAGGAGTGAGTGACAGATAGAAGGGAAAAAGACGAAGAAAGGAGGAGAGCGATAAAGTAAAAATACAATTGTGAAATAGATTCCTTTTAAGGAAACACTTGGAACGCGAGTGAGATGGTGTAAATAATGAGATTGAAGGAGAAATGAGAGAGAGAGAGAGAGAGAGAGAGAGAGAGACGGAGCAAATTTAAAACGTATTAGATGGAGAAGTTAAAACATATAGAGAGATAATGAGAGTTTAGAGTGAGTGAGAGATAGAAATCGTTTTTGTTAACCAACCAACCATCTGCACTGAGAAGCTGGAACTCAGCCACGAAAAGATTTTAGTGAAAAGAAAATGTCAAAGAGAGGCATACTACTCCTTGCCAAGTATAAGCAATGTAAACAACAACAACAACAAAAACTCGTTTTGCATGAGATCATAATTGTAATTTCGACCCAAGTTGGTCTTTTTCAAAGACTCGATAAATGAAAATAACAAAAACTGAATACATTTCGAACAGGGCATACCAGAGTCAATAGCCACTTGAACCGTATCAATCCCCAGCACCTGACCTTGTGCAGACATTGCTCTCATCCTGATGAAACAGTTCGATATCTACTCATTGAGTGCAAGGCGCCTGCGGACATGATGAAAATTTTCTTACAAGCACTGCCGACAATTACCAACACACAGTACGGAGCAGTGACACACCTGAAGAAGACCTATATATTAGAATGGCATTGGGCTGCCAAGAGCAGGCTTTCCCAGCAGCTATGGGATCAAATAATAACGATGTGTATTTAAAACGTATCCCGACTTTTTGGCCGAAACAAATACTACAACTCACCTTGAGGGTTGAACCATAATGCCCTTCAACGTACTCTCATTGGGGCTTCACACATTTCTCCTAGCTGTCCTGCCATGTTTGCAAGCATTTCAGGAAGCCGTCTATGGGAATGGGGTACAGCTGGGTCGTCGCATTTTGTTTGTCTTATCGTGACTCAAATCGGGTCCCTTTCAGCAGAATTGTGAGCTTGGGAACAGTCACAAATTGCAAGGAGCCATGTCGGGAGAATATGGATTCAGACAAACTAGAGGAAGGTTGTGTTTGGCCCAAAACAAGTTCAACCAGATGCGAAGAATGGGCGAGTGCGTTGTCGTGATGCGACTGCCAAGTTTCTGTTGTCCACAGGTCTGGTTGTTTGCGTCGAACGGCATCATGAAGGCGACGTATGACCTCCAGGTAGTACTCTTTGGTAATGTTTTGACTTTGTGGTGCTTACAGGGATGCACAACCCCACCGGAGTAAGAGACTTTGACATTGCGTCATTTCGGGGTGAATGAGAACCCGACGGGTGCTCATTACACTCAACACTGAAAGACGTGACTGCCAGTGAGTGACACAATATTCAGACGGGAACAAATTCACGCATGCGCATTTCGGTTCCTTTACCTTCCTGATGGACAACACCCAAGCTTCATTTGTTCGGTCGAAAAAAAAAAAATTAGGTAATACTTTTTGAACATATCTCGTAGAACTAACTTAACACCATGTTTCACAGCACCCACTCGTATACTCCTAGCTAAGAATAAACATAGTAACAATAGTTAGAGAGAGAATCTGTTGCGAAGGGGTCAAGCCGTTTGCCCCATGTTCAGACGGTCAGTTCATGATGTCAATCTTTCCGGAGATCCCTGGGGTCATCGCTGGAGCTACCTGGAGTTCGTGCCTTGTTCGATGCTCTCGGCAGATGGCTTACCTCTCTGCTGAGAGAAATTGATCCATGTGGGGAATCCGGCGGTGATGAACCCACGCCTTTGATTGCAAATACACCATCTCAGGATGAAAAGTGAGGGTCGATAAGTAAATAGATCACAAACTGATATGGGACAGCGTGGGATAGTGAATGAGTGACACGGCTCACAATCCAAAGGTGCTGGGTTCAATCCCTTTCACAGCACCGGCCATTGCCCAGGGGAAGCAAACCCTTAAATACAAATTGCATACTGAAGTCGGATGCACTGGGCTGACAGGCGCAAAATAAAAACCACAGTGCAACGTACACAACCTTGGGGAATAGAGAAATAAGGCGAACGCAAAAACAAAAACAATATGGGACAGCTGTAAAATGTAGTGGAAGTTTCTAAAGATGTTATTAGGTGGCATCAACATCCAGCGTGTGATTACCGCAGGAAGTATACACTAGGTGTTGCATGCAGGTGCTTAGTGTCGATACAAAATGGCGTCTGCGTGTACCGAATGTACAATCTAAGGATAGCGTTAAACAGCATTTCAACCGTAGATATAATCCGATATGTCAGGTCAGATCATATGTCAGGTCCCAGCTCTGGTATAAGCTAGATTTAACTGGGAGAATGATTTCCTGCTTTGTGGGCTAGACGTGAGCAGCTTATTACTCCACTGCGTTGGGTGGTTAACAGATGTGCGAGTTCATCTTAATAGACTCAAACACTAGAGCAAAGTAGACCCGCAGCCTGTTAGGCGCCATCTATGATGCTATAAACACGACCCAACCATGGCCGGTGTCATGCCATGTCACACAGTTGGTCCCATCTTACGACATGATCTCTGTGAGACAGTGCTGCTATACTTGTATACTTGTCCATGTCATATACAAAGATCGCGGCACACCACTCGGGTGTACATGTACATAATGAAATAGTTAAAGGTTATCACATAACGTGTTGAAGATGTTGCTGACGTCACATGCCTCAAAACAATTACCACTTCAAAGTCAAGAAGAGATGCAGCGCAGAAGTCAATCTATTTACAGCAGTATTTCAATAATTAGATATGCCTCGTTCATTCTCAATCTCCCACTACCAAACACTGAAAGGGCTTAAGTAGCCGAATTTCAGTTCAACACATCCGACTTCAGCAATCATTTTTTTAGTACCGGGTTAGCATTCCCTCTTCGATCCCTTCTTTTTAGCCAGTCTGCCCTGCTGCAGCCTGTTATCCAGGATCACCGCGTGGAGGTGTAGAAGGGTCTTGGCAGCTTTGGTTCGCCGGCCCTGACGCTTGCAGCTATGAGTCGCTGCAGCTCATGCGCTGCTCAGTCAATAATTAGATATAATATGAGGATTAGTTCAGCAAAGACTGAGGCAATGAAAATCAGCAAAATAAAGAAGTCGTTAAATAGACAGATTGTTGGATGTACTTATTGGTGCATGTCATGTTAAGGGACATTATATCATCTGTGTGGTTGGGAATCGTTAGCCCGAGAAGGAAACCCAATTAGGAGAAGGTCAACTACGGTAACAAAACTAGCTGGGGCCTTGCGATGACGCTTTTATGGTATCTAAGGCCAAGGAAGAAAGCCTTATACAGCATGATGAGGCTTTTATGGCGTCTAAGGCTAAGGAAGAAAGCCTCAATAGCATCACGATGAGGCTTTTATGGTGTCCAAGGCTAAGAAAGAAAGCCTTATATGCACGATGAGGCTTCTTATGGTGTCTAAGGCTAAGAAAGAAAGCCTTATACAGCACGATGAGGCTTCTTATGGTGTCTAAGGCTAAGAAAGAAAGCCATACAGCACGATGAGGCTTCTTATGGCGTCTAAGGCTAAGAAAGAAAGCCTTATACAGCACGACGAGGCTTCTTATGGCGTCTAAGGCTAAGGAAGAAAGCCTCAATAGCATCACGATGAGGCTTTTATGGTGTCTAAGGCTAAGGAAGAAAGCCTTATACGCACGATGAGGCTTCTTATGGTGTCTAAGGCTAAGGAAGAAAGCCTTATACGGGCCGATGAGGCTTTTATGGTGTCTAAGGCTAAGGAAGAAAGCCTTAATAGCATCACGATGATGCTTTTATGGTGTCTAAGGCTAAAGAAGAAAGCCTTAATAGCATCACGATGAGGCTTTTATGGTATCTAAGGCTAAGGTAGAAAGCCTTATACGCACGATGAGGCTTCTTATGGTGTCTAAGGCTAAGGAAGAAAGCCTTATACAGCACGACGAAGGGCAACAGTTGTTGTTGTGTGGAATGCCCACAATAAGTTTACTCTTTTGTGCGCCCTGAAAGGGACGTTAAGTTACGGGATGTAGTAGCTTTACTCACATCCCGAGCGTGCCCATAAAGGTGGACCATGGTCCTCCAGGTAGTTGTGCTATACTTGGCTTTATCTGCGTGACGCTCACTACTACGGGGATCACATCGATCCGCCTCTCGTCAGCTAGACTGCTTTGAAAACAGCCTATTTCCAGAGAATGCTACAGGGAAGAGTCTTGGTCAGTATGTTGTGCCTGATCCTGAAGCGATGTCCTAGTCAGTATGCTGTCTCTGACCCTGACACGATGTCTTAGTCAGTATGTTGTGCCTGACCCTGACGCGATGTCCTAGTCAGTATGTTGCACCTGGCCCTGACGCGATGTCCTAATCAGTATGTTGTACCTGACCCTGACTCGATGTCCTAGTCAGAATTTTGTGCCTGGCACTGAAGTGATGTCATAATCAACATGTTGTGCCTGACCGAACTAGCGTCCCGGTTCCCCAAGGCAACAGTAAACCACCGCTATATTTTGTGTGTGTTTAACTGTCGATGAACGACCTATTGAAAAGTTAAGCTGCGAGGAACGCTGGTCGCCTACGCCGGTTGCTACAGCACTTGAAAATATATATGTGTGTGAGTGCCTACGTTCGCGTGTGTGTGGGAGAGTGCGTGTGTTTTCACAGCTTTGAGTGCTATCTAACCGATGAAGAGATAACTATATACTTAAAGAAGCTGTGGCGATGGCTTGGAAGGAAGACATATCAGAACAGTTGTTGCTACCGGTTCAAACAACACTTCAACGATCAAAACAATGAGGCGCTGCGATATCTAGGCTGCGGAGTGCAGTATTCGCTCCGATAACAAAGATGTGGCCATTACTTACTTCGAGTATCGTCTTTCTGTGAGCATGACATTCAATCTTCAGCTTTGTCAGCTGGAGTACGAAGACAGTTTATTGTTGAAGCTCTAACTTTACCACATTCACCCTTAAACAGTTGAACCGCCTGCCAAAACACCAACCTGAATTGTTTCGGGGATTAAGGGAACGTTTTTTTTTTCTTCAGATTGCTGGCACACTGTGCCTTCTTTAAAGGGCGTCTATTATTGCCTCAAAAAATATGAGCGAATTGGGATTTGTTTCGGATAAATTCTTTTTGATTGTTTTCTGTCTCTCCTTTCTTATAAGACGTAAGACAGTGTTTTTAGGAGTTCATTTTGTTGCATAAATTTGAAAGATAGTTAATATGTTGTTACACGGTAACGATAGGAGAAAAGAAAGGTTGTTTTAGATTATGACAACATCAATACGGCACCAGAAGAGCATATGATGGCAAAACTAACAATGAGTGAAATGGAAGAGGCCATGAGCACATTAAAGAAAAGGACATTTCCCGGAAAAGACGGGATAACAAACGAAATGCTGATGGGGCTGGGCCAAACAGCGAAGAGGAAACTGCTATCGGTCCTGAACCAAAGCTGGAAAAGGGGTATTGTACCCCAGGCATAGAAAGACGCAGTACTTGTACCGGTACCAAAGAAAGGAAAGGACAAAACAGATCCAAATGGATACAGGCCTATCAGCCTACTGAGCTGTGTCGGCAAACTGATGGAACGTATGATAAACACCAGACTGATGTGGCATCTGGAAGAAAAACGAATACTAATTCCACAGCAAGCCGGCTTTGGACAGCACAGATCCACTGAGGACCAGGTCATCCTCATAGCCCAGGAAATAGAAGATGCCTACCAGGCACAGAAATACACAGTAGCGGTTTGGGTCGACCTGGAAAAGGCATTTGACAAAGTCTGGAAAGGAGAAGTGAAGTTTGTGGGAGAATGTACAAGTGGATCAACCACTACCTCAAACAAAGAACGGCCAGAGTCCAAGTACAAGGGCAGATGAGCAAAAAGGTGACACTAGAGCAGGGAGTACCCCAAGGGGGAGTACTGTCACCCACACTCTTCCTGGTATATATAAACAACATTACAGAGAATATACCAAGAAGAGTCCATAGCTCAATGTTTGCAGACGGTCTGGCTATGTGGACCTCTGAAAAGAATCTCACCATAGCAAGAAATCGGATGCAGCAGGCCCTAACATCGCTGGAAGAGTGGGCGAACTCATGGCTGGTCAAAATAAACGAGGAGAAAACCACATGTACAATATTCTCGCTTTCAATCAAATCACAAAACACCAAATTAAGTCTAAATGGCAAATTCCTGCAGCCAAACGACACATTTGATCGGCGCATGACATGGAAAAGTCAGATCGAGAGAAACCGAATGAGAGCCAGAGAAAGAATGGCAATCATGAGGAAACTTGATGGCACAAGCTGGGGAGCAGACGAAAGTATACTAAAGAAACTGTACACTGGAAGAGTGAGACCAGTTCTCGAGTATGGCATTGCGGCATGGACAACAGCAGCAAAGGCGAACTTCGATAAAGTTAACAAACTTCAAAACCAAGCCATGAAAGTTATAACAGGAGGCATGAAGTCAACGCCAATTGTAGAACTTGAAAAGATTACAAAGCTGCAACCTATGACCGATAGAAGAGACTGCAGAGCCAAGCTGCAGTCAGAGAAACTCCGAAGACTGACTGACCACCCAATGCACCAGAGACTAAACAATTTGGGAAATGGGAAACTAAAGCGGAGAAACTTTGCAGAAATAGCCAAAGCAAAGATGCACGAAGATCCCATAAACGCACTAACAACACCAAAGCCCATCACTACTGTACGAAAACCTACCTGGAGGCAGGATATATTTCCAGAGGTGGTAGAAAATATACCAGGTATTGGAAACAAAAAACTACCAGACTGAAAAAGAAAGGAGAGATACTACCCTAAGCTTTATATCGAAAAACTACCCAAGCATGGACTGGACCCATGCATACACCGACGGTTCTGAAACAAACAATACACAGAACGGACAGGCAGGAGCATTCCTGAACCTACCAAATGGCAGAAAAATAACACTGTCATTCGCTACTGGTAAGTACACAAGCAATTTCAGAGCGGAGGCAGAGGCACTGAGGGCGGCAGTGGAAGAAATGGTGACACATAAAGAAAATGAAAGCCATATAGTCTTGCTTACAGATGCTCTGGCCGTAGTCACAGCGCTAAAAAGCCAGAAAAACACTGAGCTTAATGACTTAAGAGCAGCACTCTGTCAACTATGCCAGCAGTCCGCACCAAAAAGGGTAGTGGTACAGTGGGTCCCATCACACTGCAACATCCAAGGCAACGTTGAGGCTGATAGACTGGCAAAAGAAGGTGCAAGACTACCACAAACAGATACTAGTATGACGTACGAAGAGTCAAAACGGCTTATTAAAACCAGATACATGACCAAATGGGAAAGTGAACATACCGGCTACACCAAAAACGATGCCTATTACCAGTTGAACAGAAGAGAGCAGGTCGTTGTCTTCAGACTTCGCACTGGCCACAATAGACTGAGGTACCACCTATTCAACAAATTGAAAATAGATGGTACTGACGAATGCCCGTGTGGTTTCCCTAGAAAATGACCGCTGAGCATCTGCTTCAGAACTGCCCGACATACGAGGATCAGAGAGAGCAGATAGGGCCATCACAAGTGGAACCACAAGACCAGCTCTATGGCAGTGTCGACAACCTCAGGATGACCGCCGCATTTTTCGAAAAAATAATGGTTACTGTCTGACTGCGTACGATGAAGCAGAAGAAGAAGAAGAACTCTTAAATCATTCACAATTTACTCAGTTCAACAAATATTTTCCTTACAGTCAATTTCAAAACCTTTAAAAGCACACTCTAGCGTGTTTAATTTTATAGCACTACACCGTGAACTGGTAAATATCACTGCTCATAAGACAAAAAACTAAACGTTGCATTTAATCTTTGGGTGTCATAGTGGATTACGCCCTCCAAACAGTGTATGAACGGACGGGCAGTTGACGCCACTGGGTTTCAGTATTCCAGTAAGCTCGGCTACTACAGAACGCTCAATGAGTAAATTGAAAAGATTTAACACATAATATCTTCGTAATTATAATATATATAATATTATATATATATAATATATATATTATAATATATATATATACAATAATAGACTATCTAATCTGGCTAATATTTCAATAGAAAAGGAACTTTCTTGTGAGTGGATTCAAGATCACGTGTTAAAGGAGAGAGGGATACATATTTTTTTTTTAGAAATGAAACAAAGACGATTAGAACTGATTTACCAGAAAACGGAAACTGTGCAAGAGTAGGTCGACAGTATGGGTTTCAAATACCTCATTTAGCACAAATACGAAAAACTTTTCAACATTTTTTCGAAATCGTTAAGTAAGTATGTCCGTTAATGTTCATAGATTATCCTAAAATTATCATATTATACTTAACTTAACTTAACGTCTTTATACTGGTTTAGAAGACCCTGCAGAGTCTGTATACAACCAGTTATATTTACATCACCTTGCTCTAAAAGCTATGCGCATCCACTTTATTCTTAAATGCATTAACTGTCCCTGCCTCCACTACCTCCCCTGGCAATGCATTCCAAGCAGACACCACTCTCTGACTATAAAAAATATTTCCTAATATCTAACCTGGACCTCTCTTTAGTCAGCTCGTAGCTATGCCCTCGTGTTATTGTAGGTGGCTGTATTTTAAAAAAACTTGTTATAGTCTAATTTATAGATTCCTCTGATCATCTTATAAACCTGTATTAAGTCACCACGAATTCTTCTCTCTCCGAGACACTGTAGGCCGGTTTTTCTGAGTCGTTCCTCATAACTGTAATTCTGGAATCCCACTATCATCTTTGTCGCTGTTTTTTGTATTCTTTCTAGCATGTTTATGTCCCCTCTATGATAAGGACTCCACACCTGTACACAGTACTCCAATCTAGGTCTAACTAAAGCTTTATACAGTTTGACGATCACTTGCTTGCTCCTATGTTTAATATTTCTTTTTATCATACCTAACATTGCATTTGCCTTTTTCACTGCTACCTTAACTTGCTCACTCACATTTCCTGTATGATCTTTTATAACCCCTAGGTCCCTTTCCTTATCTATCTTTCTAATATTGTTTTCTCCCATTCTGTAATTATGTTCCATATTGGATCTACCCATGTTGATGACTGTACATTTATCTACATTAAACTCCATTTGCCAGCTTACAGACCATTCTCAAATTTTATCTAAATCCGACATCAATATATCCACTCCCGCTTTAGATGAGACACTACTGCATAGTTTTGTGTCATCAGCAAATTTTGCAATCATGGATCCCATATCAATGTTCAAATCATTTATATATATCAAGAACAAAATTGGTCCCAAAACCGAGCCCTGTGGCACACCACTTTTCACTTCACACCACTCAGAGTATTCCTTATTTATGCCCACCCTCTGCCTTCTTCCCGTTAACCAATTTTCAATCCATTTGGCAACTTCCCCACCTATTCCATGTGATTTTAACTTTCTAAATAATCTTTAATGAGGTACTCTATCAAAGGCCTTTGCAAAGTCCAGATAAATAACATCCACTGGCTCCCCTTTATCTATGCTTTTAGTAACCTCCTCCATGAATTCTAATAGATTTGTTAAGCATGATCTCCCTCTAGTAAACCCATGCTGACTATTTCTAATTAGATTAAATTTGTCTAAATGCATTACAATGTTATTATGCTTTGCTACTGGTTAGACGAGACCATTAGCAGAACGATCTCATCTCTCCAGATCTACAACTATTCAACTGATGGTTAAGCATAATAAATGTGATGTCCCAACATATTTTTTGCACGATAAATGTGGTGTCACGACATATTTTTGCACAATAAATGTGGTATCACGACATATTTTTAAATGAAAAATGTGGAAACGACATATTTTTGCATGACATATCTGGTGCTAAAGTACATATATGATACAATTGGTGCTATAACACTGTTATTTGTGCAGAAGTGACTAATTCTTAAGTAAATTGTTTTTCACGATGCAATTGGTTGCTAGACACATGCACACCCCTTTTAGGTACCTTGTACTGTACGCTTGGATGGCTACAGTGGCTCTATTCTCTGCTCATCTGAATAAGCAGCTAAGTTTAACACTGATATCTGCTTGCAGTTATATCGAATCTCCAATGCAGTTTCCTCAGCTCTCCCTAACTCAAATCTCTAATTGGACCAAGATGCTGAGCAGCGCATGAGCTGCAGCGGTCAGCGACCCAAAGGCTGACTACTAGCGCCAGGACCAGCGAACCAGATCTGCAAAGACCCTTCTACACCTCCACGCTGTGATCCTGGATAACATGCTGTAAAAGACCAAAGTGGCTAAGGAGAAAGGATCGAAAAAATGCCTGCTAAAGTCGAATGTGTCGGACCGAAATGTGCAAATGTGGAAGTCAAGATGTAAACTACATCACAACGCATTACGTTCTCCGGATTACATCCTGCTGCTTGCAAATCCCTTTTTAGGGCTTGGTAGTGGCAGTTTGAGAAAGAACGAAGAAGAAGAAGAAAAAAATTTCCAATTGCAGATCATCCGCAACGAACAGCGTAATAGTGGCAAGGCAAAGACATCACGAAATAAGAAAATTGATAAAAGAAAACTAAATATACACACTTATCTCTAACGGATAGAGAAACGAGTAATTGTGCGCAGGTCTAATTCAAACAATCCTAAAAGAAAGCGTAAAAATCGAAAAAAATCATGCACCGTAAATTTGTGTTCCTCACCCCCAGGTAATAAAAGCATGCTCGACGCAGTTCCTTGTAATTACGTAACGATAGGTGAAAAAACGTTGCTAGACGCCATGTCTCTCTTCTGTAATTACTCAGCTCGTCAGCATCTCGGTTGTGTAGAGAATCACTTCAGATGTTTTTTAGCAGGTTAACATGCCGCTAGCAGCTAGGCTAGGTACATCTGCTTGGATGCACCCAAAAAATGTTTCATTTTCAGCGATGCTGTTTGTTTAATTGCTGGACTTGGGGAAATCTGATTGTTCTTCCTTCATTTCAGCAAATGTTGTACTGTAATTGTTTTGTTTGTTCCTCTTCGATTCCCACAATTGTTGCACTTTGTCAGTTTAATTTGTTCTTCGTTCATTCATTCAATTGTTGTTCTTTATCAGTTTAATTTGTTCTTCGTTCATCCACTCAATTGTTGTACTTTGTCAGTTTAATTTGTTCTTTATTCATCCACTCAATTGTTGTACTTTGTCAGTTTAATTTGTTCTTTATTCATCCACTCAATTGTACTTTGTCAGTTTAATTTGTTCTTTATTCATTCCCTCAATTGTTGTACTTTGTCCGTTTAATTTGTTCTTTATTCATCCACTCAATTGTTGTACTTTGTCAGTTTAATTTGTTCTTTATTCATCCACTCAATTGTTGTACTTTGTCAGTTTAATGTGTTCTTTATTCATTCCCTCAATTGTTGTACTTTGTCAGTTTAATTTGTTCTTTATTCATTCACTCAATTGTTGTACTTTGTCAGTTTAATTTGTTCTTTATTCATTCACTCAATTGTACTTTGTCAGTTTAATTTGTTCTTTATTCATTCACTCAATTGTTGTACTTTGTCAGTTTAATTTGTTCTTTATTCATTCACTCAATTGTACTTTGTCAGTTTAATTTGTTCTTTATTCATTCACTCAATTGTACTTTGTCAGTTTAATTTGTTCTTTATTCATTCACTCAATTGTACTTTGTTAGTTTAATTTGTTCTTTATTCATTCACTCAATTGTACTTTGTCAGTTTAATTTGTTCTTTATTCATGCAATAAATTGTTGTACTTTGTCAATAAAGGGCGTGATGAAGCGCTTTTCTCACATTCAGAAAGTGCTGATGAATGTTGACTAGGCTCCCCCGCTTGAGCTATGCTTGGTTTCATCTGCTTGTCGCTCACCACTACGGGGATGAAGTCGATCCCCACCTTGTTGACCAGTGTGTCATAATTCAGTTCGATTACAACTTTACTAGATTTAATGTGCTGCTGTTTAATTGTATTAAGAGAGTGAAATGAGGAGAAAAATATATAGAGGGAGAGAGGAATTAACAGAGTGAATATGGAGAAAAATTCGTTCATTATAAACACCATCGTCTACGGTTTCGTTTTTAATCCTTGATTCACATGGGGATACAGTCTGCAACGGGAACTCTCCAACATAAACTACAGCAAAAGTCTTAGGCTACAACAGAAGCTCTGTGGTTACAACATAAGCTCGTGGCTGCAACATAATCTCAATAGCTACAACAGTAATTCTTCAATATAGGCTACAACAGATGCTCAACAACATAAGCTATAACTGAAACAAAATGGCAATAGCAGACACTCTACGGCTACAACAAAAGAAAACTATATGACTACAACATAACCTCTTCAACAAAGCTACAATATAATCAAAATGGCTAAGAAATAATCTCTTTTGCTACAACAAAATGTATATGGCTACAACAGAAACTCTTCAATATACACTACATCAAACCCCCATGGATACAACAGAAACTCCTCAATATACACTACATCAACCCCCATAGCTACAACAGAAACTCTTCAACATACACTACATCAACCCCCCATAGCTACAACAGAAACTCTTCAATATACACTACATCAACCCCCCATAGCTACAACAGAAACTCTTCAATATACACTACATCAACCCCCCGTAGCTACAACAGAAACTCTTCAACATACACTACATCAACCCCCCATAGCTACAACAGAAACTCTTCAATATACACTACATCAACCCCCCTCCCTCCCCCCCTCCCCCATAGCTACAACAGAAACTCTTCAACATAACTACATCAACCCCCCCCCCCCCCCCCCCCATAGATACAACAGAAACTCTTCATAGCTACAACAGAAACTCTTCAACATACACTACATCAACCCCCCATAGCTACAACAGAAACTCTTCAATATACACTACATCAACCCCCCATAGCTACAACAGAAACTCTTCCACATACACTACATCAAACCCCTATGGCTACAACAGAAGCGTTATTGCTGCAACAGAAGATCAGAATCAGAGACTACAACATAAGCTCTGAAGTTGCAATATAAACTATGGGAACAGTAGCAGCTCTATGCTACACCAGAGACCAAATGGCTATAAGAAAAGCTATATGCTACACCAGAGACCAAATGGCTATAAGAAAAGCTATATGGCTACACCAGAGACCAAATGGCTATAAGAAAAGCTCTATGGCTACATCAGAGACCAAATAGCTATAAGAAAATCTCTATGTCTACACTAGAGACCAAATGGCTACAATAAAAGCTCTATGCTACACCAGAGACTAAATGGCTATAAGAAAAGCTATATGGCTACACCAGAGACCAAATGGCTATAAGAAAAGCTCTATGCTACACCAGACCAAATGGCTATAAGAAAAGCTATATGGCTACACCAGAGACCAAATGGCTATAAGAAAAGCTCTATGCTACACCAGAGACCAAATGGCTATAAGAAAAGCTCTATGCTACACCAGAGACCAAATGGCTATAAGAAAAGCTCTATGGCTAAAACTGAATCTCAAAAATAGAAGCTAAAGCTAAAGCAATATGGCTACAAAAAAATTACTAATGCTGCAATAAAATGTATGTGGCTACAACAGATACTCTTCACAATACCCTACAACATACGCTTTTTGGCTACAACAGACGCTCTTTGGCCACAACAGATGCTCTATGGCTACAAAAGTAACTATTTGGCTACAACAGCCGCTCTGTGGCTACAACATACGCTCTATGGCTACAACAGACGCTTTATGGCTACAACAGACGCTTTATGGCTACAACAGCCGCTCTGTGGCTACAACAGACGCTCTATGGCTACAACAGACGCCCTATGGCTACAACAGCCGCTCTGTGGCTACAACATACACTCTATGGCTACAACAGATGCTCTATAACCACAACAGACGCTCTATGGCTACAACAGACGCTCCGTGGCTACAACAGACGCTCTATGGCTACAACAGACGCTCTGTGGCTACAACAGACGCTCTATGGCTACAACAGACGCGCTATGGCTACAACAGACGCTCTGTGGCTACAACAGACGCTCTATGGCTACAATAGACGCTCTATGGCTACAACAGACGCTCTATGGCTACAACAGACGCTCTATGGCTACACCAGACGCTCTATGGCTACAACAGACGCTCTATGGCTACAACAGACGCTCTATGGCTACAACAGATGCTCTATGGCTACAACATATGCTCTATAACCACAACAGACGCTCTATGGCTACAACAGACGCTCTATGGCTAGAACAGATGCTCTATGGCTACAACAGACGCTCTATGGGTACACCAGACGCTCTATAGCTACAACAGACGCTCTATGGCCACAACAGACGCTCTATGGCTACACCAGATACTGTATGGCTACAACAGACGCTCTATGGCTACAACAGACGCTCTGTGGCTACAACAGACGCTCTATGGCTACAACAGCCGCTCTGTGGCTACAACAGACGCTCTGTGGCTACAACATACGCTATATGGTTACAACAGAGGCTCTATAACCACAACAGACGCTCTATGGCTACAACAGACGCTCTGTGGCTACAACAGACGCTCTATGGCTACAACAGACGCTCTATGGCTACAGCAGACGCTATATGGCTACAACAGACGCTCTATGGCTACAACAGACGCTCTGTGGCTACAACAGACGCTATTTGAAGGTGTATGAAACACATCTATTCAATCTTCAGCTTGATACATGTTGTATGTTTCGCATTCTTACCCAAGGCTGCTTGTTAAATTTCAGGTTTTATGCTCATTGCAGCTGTCCGCGTGGGGGATTTAACTTACTGAGGAATACAGGCCACTTGCCACTTCAGTCGTCACACAGTTAAAGCATTTTAACAAAAATGTTTACTTCGACGAAATTTGTTTAAACTTTAGCTGGGATTTGAACCTGTTCCCTCTTGCTCAGCAGACAGGTATCCAGACGGCTCTGCCATTATCTCTTCATTCTTCGCTGTTACTACTTACAGATGAAACAACTAATCGTCTATGTGTTAATGTATGACATTCCTGAATCTTCAGATGGCATTTTCCAGCCCTTTGATGTGGATAGGTTATATAGTGCCGGCTGATTAGCGTTTTTGTAGAGCACTTACTTTTCATTGCAAAGGCACTGGATTCTTCTTCTTTTTCTTCTTCATCGTACGCAGTCAGACAGTAACCATTATTTTTTCGAAAAAAGCAGCGGTCATCCTGAGGCTGTCGACACTGCCATAGAGCTTGTCTTGTGGTTCCACTGGTGATGGCCACATCTGCTCTCTCTGATCCTCGTATGTCGGGCAGTTCTGCAGCAGATGCTCAGCGGTCATTTTCTCGGTACCACACGGGCATTCGTCGGTACCACCTATCTTCAATTTGTTGAATAGGTGGTACCTCAGTCTATTGTGGCCAGTGCGAAGTCTGAAGACAACGACCTGCTCTCTTCTGTTCAACTGGTAATAGGCATCGTTTTTGATGTAGCCGGTATGTTCACTTTCCCATTTGGTCATGTATCTGGCTTTAATAAGCCGTTTTGACTCTTCGTACGTCATACTAGTTTCTGTTTGTGGTAGTCTTGCACCTTCTTTTGCCAGTCTGTCTGCCTCCTCGTTGCCTTGGATGTTGCAGTGTGATGGGACCCATTGTACCACTACCCTTATTGGTGAGGACTGCTGGCATAGTTGACAGAGTGCTGCTCTGAAGTCATTAAGCTCTGTGTTTTTCTGGCTTTTTAGCGCTGTGACTACGGCGAGAGCATCTGTAAGCTGGACTATATGGTTTTTATTTTCTTTATGTGTCACCATTTCTTCCACTGCCGCCCTCAGTGCCTCTGCCTCCGCTTTGAAATTGCTTGTGTACTTACCAGTAGCGAATGACAGTGTTATTTTTCTGCCATTTGGTAGGTTCAGGAATGCTCCTGCCTGTCCGTTCTGTGTAGTGTTTGTTACAGAACCGTCGGTGTATGCATGGGTCCAGTCCATGCTTGAGTAGCTTTTCGATATGAAGCTTAGGGTAGTATCTCTTCTTTCTTTTTCAGTCTGGCAGTTTTTTGTTTCCAATATCTGGTATATTTTCTACCACCTCTGGAAATATATTCTGCCTCCAGGTAGGTTTTCGTACAGTTGTGATGGGCTTTGGTGTTGTTAGTGCGTTTATGGGATCTTCGTGCATCTTTGCTTTGGCTATTTCTGCAAAGTTTCTCCGCTTTAGTTTCCCATTTCCCAAATTGTTTAGTTTCTGGTGCATTGGGTGGTCAGTCAGTCTTCGGAGTTTCTCTGACTGCAGCTGGGCTCTGCAGTCTCTTCTATCGGTCATGGGTTGCAGCTTTGTAATCTTTTCAAGTTCTACAATTGGCGTTGACTTCATGCCTCCTGTAATAACTCTCATGGCTTGGTTTTGAAGTTTGTTAACTTTATTGAAGTTCGCCTTTGCTGCTGTTGTCCATGCCGAAATGCCATACTCGAGAACTGGTCTCACTCTTCCAGTGTACAGTTTCTTTAGTATACTTTCGTCTGCTCCCCAGCTTGTGCCAGCTAGTTTGCCCATGATTGCCATTCTTTCTCTTTCTCTCATTCGGTTTCTCTCGATCTGACTTTTCCATGTCATGCGCCGATCAAATGTGACGCCCAGATAGTTTAGGTTGTCGTTTGGCTGCAGGAATTTGCCATTTAGACTTAATTTGGTGTTTTGTGGTTTGATTGAGTTCGCCCACTCTTCCAGCGATGTTAGGGACTGCTGCATCCGATTTCTTGCTATGGTGAGATTCTTTTCAGAGGTCCACATAACCAGATCGTCTGCAAACATTGAGCTATGGACTCTTCTTGGTATATTATCTGTAATATCGTTTATATACACCAAGAAGAGTGTGGGTGACAGTACTCCCCCTTGGGGTACTCCCTGCTCGAGTGTCACCTTTTTGCTCATCTGCCCTTGTACTTGGACTCTGGCCGTTCTTTGTTTGAGGTAGTGGTTGATCCACTTGTACATTCTCCCACAAACTTCACTTCTCCTTAGCTTGACTCTAAGTCCGTCTTTCCAGACTTTGTCAAATGCCTTTTCCAGGTCCACCCAAAAAGCTACAGTGTGTTTCTGTGCCTGGTAGGCATCTTCTATTTCCTGGGCTATGAGGATGACCTGGTCCTCAGTGGCCGGCTTGCTGTGGAATTAATATTCGTTTTTCTTCCAGATGCCACATCAGTCTGGTGTTTATCATACGTTCCATCAGTTTGCCGACACAGCTCAGTAAGCTGATGGGCCTGTATCCATTTTGTTCTGTTTTGTTCTTTCCTTTCTTTGGTACTGGTACAAGTACTGCGTCTTTCCATGCCTGGGGTACAATACCCCCTTTCCAGCTTTGGTTCAGGACCGATAGCAGTTTCCTCTTCGCTGTTTGGTCCAGCCCCATCAGCATTTCGTTTGTTATCCCGTTTTTCGGGGAGATTTCCTTTTCTTTTATGTTCTCATGGCCTCTTCCATTTCACTCATTGTTAATTTGGCTATCATATGCTCTTTGCACTGGGTTCAAACCTCTACCCACCGCTCCAGTCGACTCAGCTGTAAAGAGTTACCTGACTAATGGTTAGGCGAAGAAGGGAGTTGGCCATCTCACCTCACAAAGCTGTGGCTTATTTAATGAAGGCTCTAACACTTTATCCCCGGCGGCAATGTATGATATGTGACCAGCTTTGCCGTCACGTTATATAGAAAACCGTCCTCATTACTCTTCATTTTGTTCAATATTGAGCCCGAAATGAAGCCATTTTACCGAAGCAGCCGTTCGAATCATGCACCAAAGAACATTTTTACATTTCTGTTGTGCTGAATTTCGTAACTATTTACTTTAGATCATTATGTTGCTAGTTCCATGCACAACATTCATTAGTCACCATATATTCTTCTTCTTCTTCTTCGTCCGTTCTGAATCTCCCGCTACCAAACCTTGAAAGGGCTTAAGTAGCAGAATGTAGTCCAGAGAACGGAATGAGTTGTGTCGTAGTTTACATCTTGGCTGCGATATTTGCACATTTCGGTCCAACACATCCGACTTCAGCAAGCATTTATTTAGTACCGGGTTAAAATTTCCTCTTCGATCCCTTTTCCTTAACCAGTCTGCCCTGCTGCAGCCTGTTATCCAGGATCACCACGTGGAGGTGTAGAATGGTCTTGGCAACTCTGGTTCGCTGGCCCTGACGCTAGCAGTCAGCTATGGGTCGCTAACCACTGCAGCATCTTGATCCCGATCACCCTATATGACTGAATGTTGAAATAATACTTTCCTTAGCTTTCAGAATCCAGAACGTTTGTGCGAGTTGTCATGTTTGAATTAGTTCAAACCCCGTTGGTATTTCTTTGCTTGGGTTTAGCTCTTTATTCACAGAGGAGTAACAGGGTGCGAAAAGTAACGTCATGGATAGACGAAACATATTAATGAAGATCCCCACCTCACGTCTGTATTGGCCTCCTGGAAACAGGATATGTCAGGCAGTCTGACGGACGTGGTAGAGATCAGTCTGACGGACGTGGTAGAGATCAGTCTGACAGACAGGAGGTAAAGATCAGTCTGCTAGACAGGAGGTAGAGATCAGTCTGACAGACGTAGTAGAGATCAGTCTGACAGACGTAGTAGAGATCAGTCTGACAGACGAGAGGTACAGACCAGTCTGACAGACGAGAGGTACAGATCAGTCTAACAGTCGAGAGGTAGAGACAAGTCTGACAGACGAGAGGTAGAGATAAGTCTGACAGACGAGAGGTAGAGATAAGTCTGACAGAAGAGAGGTAGAGTTCAGTCTGACAGACGAGAGGTAGAGATCAGTCTGATCGACGAGAGGTACAGATCAGTCTGACAGACGAGATGCACAGATCGAGACTGCTGTTGGAGTTGAATGCCGACGTAATGTATGTTTACTCTTTTGTACGCCGTGTCAAAGGCGCTTGGTGGCGAGTTGCAGTAGCTTTCCTCACATCACGAGCGTGCTATAGAAGAGTGACCGGGGTCCTCAGGCTGTTATACTTGGCTTCATTTGCGTGTCACACACTACTACGGGGATCAAATCGGTCATTACTTCATTAGCCAGACTCACGAAACAGCTTGTTTCCATGGATAACTGGTTCGTTAAGAGCAGCTATAGATGACGTTTAACTGACTGCGGGTCTACTTAGCTCTAGTGTTTTTGCACATTAAGAAAGACTCGCACATAGGTTAAACCACCCTCCAAGAAACTGGTTGTATACAGACTCTGTCAATTTAACTGCATGAAAATGAGGTGGGATATTGGTCATCATTTTCATCTGATCAGTATGTATCGACACTGTAATCCCTGTAGTGTTGGGCGTACTAAAGTACCTAGTACTACATTACTTCCAAGTGCAATACAATCCATCGTCTTAAGTTCACCAATGAATGTAAGAATAATCAATGTAATCTGGCACCCAAAAAAAAAAAAAAAATCAAGAGTTTAAACAACTCAATACCTGTGGCGTCCACAACAACAAGCAATAGCGCGAAATATAACACCAATACAAAATGGTATTCATAAATTCTTCGAAAGTCGACTCCCCGCCAAGTCAAGCTCAGATTCCATTCTTGTGGGCGTTACAGCGAAGAATGGGATCTCAATCTTCAGGAGAAATGTCAAGGTGACAACAGAACTGACGATCCAAGTCTATCAAAACAAAAAAGCAAACAGCTGAAATATATATCTTTGTTTCTGATTACGCTGCCATGAAATAATAAATTCACGCCCACACAGAAACATAAGACAGTAACCAGGTCTGGGATTAGCCAGGGGGACTCCGCAGATGGGGAAATCTATGATGGATGGGAGGCACACATATTTTGTGCTGATCTTTATTTGTTCAGTCCTTGATGAAGAATTTAGTTGGTCGTAACGTCGGTTGGCAACTGTGTTTGTTCTGGAGTGAAATATATTTAACCTCTGTACATTATTGTTTAATTTATAATTCAGTGGGGGGAGAGGAGGGGTGTGCGGGGGGAAAGGGGAGGGGGGTTTGAATGAACAGTGTCTTGACAAAAAGGGGGGTTGAAAACCTGCTTAAGGAAGAGGTCTTTTAATTACGTTGGGATGAAATAAAACAGCATGTAAGCTGCGTTGCGCCTGCACTGAAAAGCGACCTGTATCCATTAGATTAATCCGGGGTCGATCAACCTAAAAAATGTAGATAGCAGAGCAAATCTGGGAAATAAAAGCAGCGCGCGTGATGCTGACCACATCCTGAAAATTATGCTGTTGGTCAAGGACATGTGGAGTGACGCCTGCGATGCTGACCACATCCCCATAAGTCTGCTGTTGGTCAGGTCAAGAACATATGGAGTGACGCCTGCGATGCTGACCACATCCCAATAAGTCTGTTGTTGGTCAGGTCAAGGACATGTGGAGTGACGCGCGAGATGCTGACCACATCCCCATAAGTCTGTTGTTGGTCAAGAACATATGGAGTGACGCACGCAATGCTGACCACATCCCCATAAGTCTGTTGTTGGTCAAGAACATATGGTCCCGTTGCGATATTCCAAAAATGCCACTTTGGCATGAAAACGGCATCTTGACTTTATGATTTTATATAGGTGTTCGGGATATCACTAACCGCATGTGATGTCGACAACTAGATCCACAGACCTTGAACTTAATAGACAAATACCAGCTGATCAGTACACACGCTGCCTCAAAAGAACACATTGGAAGGTATTAACTGTAGTGGTGATCAAGTTGTTATGATACCGGAGTCTTGATCAAGGAGAGATGAGTTCGAAACCTCAGTTCGTTTTCGTTCTCAGGAACAAACAAAACAAGCTAACCATGTAGATTCCGTGGCGACTGCCTACACAAGCGGCTTTAATACCTCTTATCTAATACTATACTTCAGCCCCTGCCACCACCCACCCCCATTCGAATAATCCTAAATGCATAGAATTAGTTATTTTTCTTTTAAACTTTCGGTTCGGTTGCATTAAAACATTCAGTTTACGGTATCATTCACAATTCGCAACACAGCCTTGACTTCTTTGCATGTCGTGTATCATTTACTGTATATTTTATTTTACAATTTGTTTCTACTGCTTGCCTTTCTGTCTGTTTGTCTTTTGTAGCAGCTTTGCCAGGCTGACGCTGTGGCTATTGAAAACCTGGTCTATTCAGATATCTCGGTCGCGTGAGGTTGATTGGAGTATCAACCAGGATGCGTTCCCCACTGTTTGCGTTCTGTAGAAGTTTGTCTTCACAGTGTAGCAGACAATAAGGTTAATAACTTTTGCTGGGTCTCCTTTTCACATCGATAAGCTAACGTTTCAATTATTTGTTGGTGTTTGTCGTTAGCGTTGTGCTACGTTGTAATTGCTGATTAAGATTTTCTTTCAGTACGTTGAGTGTGTTTCGCTGATTTGTCTTCAAGTAAGAAAATACAGCTTCGTATGTTCTCCTTTTTTTCTGTCCACTACAGCTGAGTTTCACAATATTGTAAATAACACCCTTGTGATATCCAGGTGGAGAAGAATAGGACCACTGTTTCCTTACAAGCGTGTAGTATGAGATTACTACAGAGGGACATGCATGTGGCTTGCAACATCATCGTGTAAAATCACTTCTATTGAATCCACTACTGCGCATGCTCGAATACAGTGGCCTATCAGGTGGCTAACTTCAGTTGTGGGCCTTTACTTCCCTGAGGTGGAACAACTGAGTATCAAACTGTAGATTAATCTCGATTGTTCGGATCAGTCTGTATGCCCTTCAGTTTTATTTATGACTATAACTAGCGTCTGGCTTGAAGAATACACAGATGGCTTGATTCTCAGTACAACGATACCAAGTTAAATCTCCGATATCGACATGCTCCAGCCTACTCAGCTATAAATGGGTACCTGCTTTTTCTGTTAGTCAGTGACTAGGAAAATGGTTATAACACCGCAGATAAAGCTAACGTTTAGTACAATGTTGTGAACTTGAACACCTGAATCCTGGTTGTCTGATGTAAGGTAGCCAACAGCTGCTTGAATCTGTATTTGACCAATGATGGTCCAAGGGCGTGGTTCACGTGATCTTTCCATTTCATTGGGGGGGCGGCCACTTGGCCTGTTATAATTGTATGACCATCAGACAGACACCCTCCTTGTCCATGTATCGTCAGTCATGTGGACCCCATAGCCGGCCCATCTGTACTTTCACATTGACGCACAGTCGACTGCATCCGGGAACTCTGTTTGCTCGCTGATTTCGGTATTTCGGATATGGTCTCTTAATGAGATATTTAGGACTCTAAGCTTCATTGCTCTTTCGGTAATTCGAAGCCTCTCTGAGTCTGATTTGCGCGGACTCCAAACATCACACCCATATACCATTGCTGGAAGAAACATGTGGTTGAAAGTGTGAGCCATTGCCTTGACATCCGTCATCTGCTGGAGTATCGGAATAATGCTTTTGAAGCTGAACCAACCCGCCGCTCGTCTGAGTGATATCCCCTTATCAATGTGCGTAAGTACTTAATTCCTGGCGCCAGTTTCTTGTGTTACTCCATAAGCAGCACTATTGATTCTTGAGCCGGCAAGTCAAATCTCTTGAGAATCTTTATGAGAGTGCTCAGATATTCCGTTTTGAAACTTTGAGCGGCCTCACAGTAAGGTGTTGATTAGAGGTTGAACTTTTTCATATAATGGCTTTGTTTGTAGGTTGAACTTTGATAGGATTAGTCCGTAGCCTGATATCGTTCTGGACCGCTTATAGCCTTTGTCCCTCTAACATCTCGTCTGTCTCTCTGTATTGTAATAACATAGTCCATAACGGGCCACTGTTTAAAGCCGGGAGGCATCAGCGTTACTTTGATGAGAATGGGTAGCCGAAACGTTGTGTTAGTAATAGGTAGGTCGTATGTGGCACATACGCTCAGCAAAAGGAGCCAAATGCTGCTACACTTGCCTTTGCCATGTACTCCAAATATTTACTTCCAGGTCTGATGGTCGGTCGCACTCGTATTTAAGGCACACATGAGGATGAATTTCTCGGAACAGACAAGATGACAGAGTTCAGTTTCACCTATAACTCTTGTTTTGGCACAATATGTGTTAGGCGCAGACGCTGATCAGCTTAGCTTTCGTTTGTCTCTTAATTGAATACTGTAGTTTTATTACACGATCATTACCAACTCTTCCCAGATTTGACAATCTGCAAACGACTTGAGATCGCATGCGAATCCCGACATATGCTTCACCCATTTCTTGACTGCACGTCCATTTCATAAGAATGTGTACCCACTACAGGATCGTGGCATGGTCTCACTTGGCGTTACTGCGTCTATATCGTAATGTGCCAGTGCTCTGATCCTGTGCGCAGTCCTCCTTTCTTGATTTCCGGCCTTGGTACTGTCTTGTAACATGTGCACGTTCCGTGTGCCGGAAGGAAGAGCTTTCTGGCTTTCTTGGCTTTTATTGAAGCGCGCTTGAGAAATCTCCTACCGTGGGGTCAAGCGTCTCATGAACAAGTCGATGGAGACTGTTATTGACATATTGTTTAGTCCAATCCTCGCGCTATATAGGTGAATAAGTGATACTAGATATGACTGCTCAGTCGCCCAGGAGGCTGCTCAGTCGAGTTCAGCTGCTGTTTAGAGTGCCAGCTAAAATGACTATATAGTCTGAGCCTTATGTGTAGAGGTATGTGGTTGTAGCTTCAGAGATATCCGTATCTGCTGTTTATGTCACTCTACAGTCGCCGCATGTCTTAGTTCAACAATAAAGAAACGGTATGTTCATATCGTGGATCTGAAGCTACTCCTTATACTATACTTGAATTGGAATGACGTAAGGTTGCGTTGGTCTCCGACCTCGCTCTATCTAGCCGAGCGATCTTAGTCCAGTGGATGCTAGTCAAGGCTGGGGTATAATCATGTCTCTCTACTGTCTCGGCATGCTCTCTGCGTTCCACACCACGCTGCTGGCAGTTAACTTTCCGATCATTGAAGCAGCTAATGGTTTTATCGGCGAAGTCCTTTGAGTGCACTTTTCACATGCGTAAGTAGACAGATACAAGCTCTCCATTGGTTGAATCCATACCCCCCCCCCTCATACCAACCGTCCCCACCCAAAGGCCCGGCTTTTCACAACTGCTTTATCCCGCCATTTAAAAAGCGGTGTTTCTAGACATGGCCACTGCACAAAATACAGCTAATAGTAGGCACAGGTGAGAACTTAGTGGCAGGGGAGAACTAAGGGTTGGCCTATCACTTATATTGGGATCACAATGTGTTCTTCTCACCAGAAGCACTAACGTGACCCTACCACTGTCACACTCCATTTACCTACGAGGGGCGTTCAAGTCAAACCGGGACCTTTCTTTGAGAGGAATTTTATTTTTAAAAGTTGTTAAAATGCCATTTATTTTTCTATATAATCTCCTGCAACGCTTATGCACTGATCCCAGCGTTTAAGTAATGCTTGAAAAGCAACAGCGTAAAAAAATTTGTCGGTATGGCTGAATCAATCTAAGACATCCTGTTTCACTTCGTCATCAGCACTGAAATGCTGACCTCCCAGGAATTCTTTTAGGGGTCCAACCTGGTGGAAATCGCTTAGAGCGAGGTCTGGGCTGTACGGAGAATGTGACAATACCTCCTAGACGAGTTGCTGCAGATGGCCCATAGTGCTGTGAGCCGAATGACGTCGAGCGTTATCTTGCAGGAGCAGGACCCCGTTTGTGATCAAACCCAACATGCACTAATCTCCCGAACAAGCAAATGTTCATGAATAATAGTGCTCACCGTACCCAGAGAAAGACTTTCCTCTTTTGCAATTTCGTGACAAGTTGCACTTCGATTTTTCAGGATAAGGCGTTCTACAATCTGGATATTCACAGGAATGACTGAGGTGGGTAGAGAGCCACCACGGCCTGGATCATCACTCACGGATGTACGGCTACTCTAAAACGTTTGCACCATTTAAATGTCTTACCGCAGCTGAGTGTCTCGTCATCGTATTGTGATTGCAGTCTTCTATAAATTGCCGCAAGTTTCAGGCATTCTATCACAAGAAACTTCATCACAACACGCTGTTCCATGCAAGCACGAACAGTGTTGTCCTCCATTTATATTTATCTATCACTTGACTGGCTCATGGCAAGTGGGCCACCTAACAGTAATAGGACACAAGTGGGCCACCTAACAGTAATAGGACACAAGTGGGCCACCTAACAGTAATAGGACACAAGTGCTCCTAACTAATGATAGTAGTCCCAGCACGCTATTACCCATTCGGGTAGAACCAGAATTAAAAGTCCCGGTTTGATTTGAATGCACCGCGTATAATTTCTAGAACGCCGCCTTATTTATTTGATTGAGATTCGCTCCAAGTACCATCCCAACATCGGAGTTGATTGAAAATGATTTCTAACGTCACCTGCCTCTTCCTTCGAAACAATCTCCCAATTTTTACAATGCTAGTGTCAAAGATACTCTATCAGTTATAACGTTATTTAGCTCTGATACATTTTCCAACACCTACTAAGGTGTTGTGTTTTTTTTATCTGACCCAAATATCTAAACCTACAAAACTCTGATTTCGTTTATCAATTCTCTTTTTTCTGCTCTAATTTATCTAAGACTTCTTAATATGTTTTCTGTCTATGATTTGCATCACATCCGTCCACATGTCAATGTTCTTGTCCCACCGTTTGTTCATTGTCTATATTTCTAGATCAAACATCACGAGCGAGTATAAATAACATCTGATAGTAGGCATTAATAATTTGTTTGAAGGCCATATTCTCTCTCTTCTTACTCACTCTGTTTCATTTGACTCTGTCCTACAATCACACTCTTGCACAACTTTCACACGCGCCCTCAGGATGAGGCCCTTCCATTGCACTTTGGTTAGGCTGACTTCCGAGAGCGCACAAACCTAGCATAGGTACATAAAGACGCACACATGCATCCAATCACTGATTTATGCTTCTTAATATCGCCCAATTGACTACGGTCTGGGATAGAATAGTCGCGCCTCCGCCAGTAGAAACTAGTGAGGCAAACACGTAAAATAAAAACATAAAAATAACATTAATAATTTGAACTTGACTTGTTGTTGAATGTCAATATATGACTCATGTTTGTGGATGTCAATATATGACTCATGTTTGTGAATGTCAATATATGACTCATGTTTGTGGATGTCAATGTATGATTCATGTTTGTGGATTTCAATATGTGACTCATTTTTCGGGGATGTCAATATATGATTGGTGTTGGTGGATATCAATATATGACTCATGTTTTTGGATATCAATTATACACGCATATTTGTGGATGTCAATATATGACTCACGTTTGTTATTGCCAATATATGACTCACGTTTGTTGTTGCCAATATATGACTCACGTTTGTTGTTGCCAATATATGACTCATGGTTGTGGATGCCAATATATGACTCCCGTTGGTGGATGGCAATATATGACTCCCGTTGGTGGATGGCAATATATGACTCCCGTTGGTGGATGCCAATAAATGACTCCTGTTCGTGGATGCCAATATATGACTCACGTTGGTGGATGTCAATATATTACTGTTGTTGATAAAAGGAGCTTTGCTCATTCTCATTGTGTTTATAATTGTGTAGTCCTCCGTGGTTGTATTCAGAGATAGAAGAGGCTTTTAGCTTGTTCTAGCATCTTATCATTTGTTTTGGTCCATAGAGCTTATATTGTTGGCTTGCGAAATTGAATAATTTATCAGTGTTTTATCCAAATCGTCTTATTGATTTACGCTGTTTACGTTTGTCACTGATTCTTGTTCGCTTTCAGCTGTAAAAACAGCACATTAACACATTATCGACACTTCACCCATGATAAATCTTGACACGTTTTCAATATGTTAACAAATGAGTTCTGCAAGAATACTTTAGCATCACTGCTAGTCAACCACGAATACAACTTCACACATGTGTGACGTCAAACGTAATCTGAATGTTGCACCTTTCTGTACAACTTACCTGTAGCTTACCTGAAGACTGTGCACCTTAATTATTTTCCAGAGCCTTCATAAATTCTAGAAAAAGGTGATCTATATTGTTTCTTGAACAATATCTTCCCTTCTGGATTGCCTGTTGTTTTAACTCTAGAGAATGAATTAGCTACACTAATTGTCAGCCGCTGTCAGAAAAAGAGGAGGGCAAGTTAAGATGAATTTATTTGGCAGAAATATATTCTGTTTACAGCCAAGAAAATTTCCAATCCGCAGGCGATAAATGTGTGCATTCCTAGTCCTGACATCTACTAACCTGAGACAAACATGTTATAACAGTTAACTTTCTTCATCTATGTCCATATTCTTTGTGCCATTTTTATGAACAAACTTTATCTTTTAGAGTTGAAATCTTCCCATTTAAGGTATACATGTCTTCTTCTGTTATTGTTTTAAGTTCCCTATCAGACGTCGAATTGAATGTATCTTAAGTTTGCAGAAATCAGCTCAGCGTGTCTAGTATCTTCAAACAGTCTGTAGAGAGAAGAGACTAACGTCCGGGCAGGTGGGGAGAAGCGACACAACCGGTCAGGTGTGGAGAGGAGACTGACGTCTGGTCAGGTGGGGAGAGGAGACTATCGTCCGATCAGGTGAGGAGAGGAGACTATCGTTCGGTCAGGTGGGGAGAGGAAACTATCGTCCGGTCAGGGTGGGAGAAAAGACACGCCATTCAGGTGGGGAGAGGAGACACGCCCGGTCAGGTGGGGAGAGGAGACACGCCCGGTCTGGTGTGGAGAGGAGACTATCGTCTGGTCAGGTGGGCAGAGTAGACACGCCAGGTCAGGTGGGGAGAGAAGAGACGCTCGGTCAGGTGGGGAGAGGAGACAGGCTCGGTCAGGTGGGGAGAGGAGACTATCGTCTGGTCAGGTGGGGAGAGGAGACTATCGTCCGGTCAGGCGTGGAGAAGAGACTATCGTCCGGTCAGGTGGGGAGAGGAGACACGCTCGGTCCGGTGTGGAGAGCAGACACGCTCGGTCCGGTGGAGAAAGGAGACACGCCAGGTCAGGTGGGGAGAGGAGACTGATGTCTGATCAAGTAGGTAGATGAGACTATTGTACGGTCAGATGGGGAGAGAAGACTAAGGTCTGGTCAGGTGGAAAGAGGAAACTAACGTTTCGTCAGATGGAGAGAGTAGACTGATGTCCGGTCAGATGGAGAGAGGAGACTAATGTCAGATCAGACAATCCACACTGACTATGTTAATCATTGTCTGTTGAAACATATTGATCAGACTATGTTAGTGAGGGCCATGGGAAACATGCTGATCAGACTGTGTTAGTGAGGGCCATGGGAAACATGCTGATCAGACTGTGTTAGTGAGGGCCATGGGAAACATGCTGATCAGACTGTGTTAGTGAGGGCCATGGGAAACATGCTGATCAGACTGTTTGTCAGAGCAGGACGTTCTACAACGGGCATGATCGTCACACTTCGACAGCTCCAGGAAAAATGCAGAGAGCTGAGGAGGCCTCTCTGCATTGCGTTTGTAGATCTCGCAAAGGCATTTGAATCAGTCAGCCGACCAGGACTCTATACCAAATTCTGGAGCGGATAGGCTGCCCTCTAAAGTTACTCCGTCTTATCATCTCCTTCCACGAGGGAATGAAGGCGAGCGTCAGGTAAATGGTGTTACAACTGCCAGTTTTGACGTCAAAACTGAAGTCAAATAGGATTGTGTCCTTGACCCCAAACTATTTGGAATTCTGTTTCCGTTCCTTCTCGAAAAATGCTTTCGACAATGCATCTGGAGACGTCTACATTAAACCAGATCTGATGGTTTGCTCTACAACCTAGCCTGGCTAAGAGCAAAGACAAAAACCACGGCAGTCCTACACCTTCTTTTCGCTGACGATGCTGCCCTTCTGGCTCACGATGAGGCCACTCTGCAATCTTTAACTAAAAGTTTAGCTGGGGCATGCGATTTGTTCTCGCTGTCAATGAACGTCTCAAAGACGAATGTCCTTCGGTCAGGTACCGTCAATCCAGCAAACTCTCAATGACAACCTTCTAGCATCCACTAACAATTTCAGCTACTTCGGGTCAACAATTACAAGCACCCTCTCTCTAGACGGGAAAATCAATTTAAGAATTGGTAGAGCAGCGACTACTTTTGGCCGCCTTTTCAAGAAGGCGCGGAGAAATATTAACCTGACTTTGCGGACAAAAATGCAGATATATCTGGTCTGTGTTCTCAGCACCGTGCTGTACGCACCAGAGACATGGACGACATACTCTAGGCACGAGAGACAGCTAGGCACGAGAGACGGTTAAACCCATTTCACCTGCTCTGCCTGCGGAAAATAATGAACATAAGGTGGCAGAACAATGAAACAAACACAAAAGTTCTGCAACGCGCAAATCTTTTTTCTGCTATAGGACTGTTACGTGCTAGAAGACTGGCCTGGCTGGGTCACGTGAGCAGTATGGACAATGGGTACATTCCAAAACAGGTGTTGTATGGTTAGCTGTCAGAGGGGAGGAGTCTCCCAGAGAGACTCCTGCTCAGATATAAAGATGTTTGCAAGGCATCAATGACAGACTTTTACATCGACCATAGTGCTTGGGAAAACTCAGCCGTAGTGCGAACCACAAAGAAGACATCACTCCGAAATGGCCTAACAACATTTGAAGCCACTCCGAGAGAGAAACGTGAAGCCACTCAGAGAGAGAAACGTGAAGCCACTCAGAGAGAGAAACGTGAAGCCACTCAGAGAGAGAAACGTGAAGCCACTCAGAGAGAGAAACGTGAAGCCACTCAGAGAGAGAAACGTGAAGCCACTCAGAGAGAGAAACGTGAAGCCACTCAGAGAGAGAAACTCGAAAATAATCGTATATGTGGTAAAAAGAAATAACCTGTCTAGTGAAAAAAGAAATACCTGCTTCATGACCATCTACAAAGACGAAAAAGGCCATTTTTTTATCAGGGTCAGATGAAACATACTGATTAAACGGTTTGTCAGGGCAAGATGAAACATACTTATTAGACTTTGTTTATCAGGATCACGTGAAACGTACTGATCAGACTATGTTTATCATGGTCAGGCGAAACGTACTGATCAGACTATGTTTATCATGGTCAGGCGAAACATACTGATCAGACTGTTTATCAAGGTCAGTTGAAACATACTGATCAGACTGTTTATCAGGGTCAGTTGAAACGTACTGATCAGACTGTTTATCAAGGTCAGTTGAAACATACTGATCAGACTGTTTATAAAGGTCAGTTGAAACATACTGATCAGACTGTTTATCAGGGTCAGTTGAAACATACTGAACAAGACGATTACATTATATCTAAGCACCTATCAGTTATCCCTTGAAACAGATTGTTTCATTGAAGTCTGGCTCTCTAGGTGGAAATTGGCACGGTGATCGCCAAAGTGGCAAGTATACAGAGGAGTCTTGCATTTTAGCACATACAGTAGAGCTCTGAGCCACCTTCTCAAGTGCGTCTCTGCATGTGAGGCCAGCCATTGTATCCCGCCACCAAAGAACGTTGTCAAGAGTGACCAACTCAAGTGACATTAGCAACAACAACAGCAGCAACAAAAACAACAACAAGCAAATGTCTTACCCTTATTTGAACGCGTTCATTCAGCAAGCTCAACATATTTAAAGAAACTGTAACGTGCCTGTTTATTGGCATCACTATGTAAACCACAACCTAAATCTGCATCGCGTGGAATATACTGACCTTGGCCCCGATGTTCGTCCTCGTAGTGCTCCTTGAACCATGCTGTAGTACAATAATCTTGCCAATGAGGTGGAGATCAACGTTATGATCCCATGATAGGCGACTAAACTGAAACGCCTTGCATTGTACTACAGCCAGGAGGATCTATGTATACCTTCTTTAGTATGTATATAAATTATCTCAGAATTAGTTTAAATACAAGCAGACTGTGATCTGCATGTCTTCATTTTGCATGTATTTAAACGAATTCTGAGATAATTTATATACACAACATTTCCTGAGATCTGACCGTGATCTGCATGCCTTCATTTCTCTGATTCCAAGTCATGGGACCGGCAAGAGAATCTTAGCTTTCGTGTTGAAAGGTTTCTTGCTCGATTTCTGAAGGAAAGGCAAATAGATGAGGGCCAGTATGAGATATTCAGAAAAGTTATAGGATATAGTAATACCACGTGCGTTGGCTCAACCAATGCTGGAGAAAGTATCACATAACTCGTTTCAATACACGCAACTAAGTCTATACCACCGAGTGATTAGTGATCTGTGCGACTCCAGTTCCTCTTTGTCATTGTCCTTGGATCGACGAGCGAGTCTGACTTCTAGTTCAAATGGATTGCTCGCTCCATTTCTATCTCACTAGCTCAGGTTTTCCGTCCCTCAATCGGTGGCTTTCCCAGAGGAACACTTGCCATATGAAATTGTTTAAGGACGATTTTTCGCGCCAGATCCCCACCGAGGTCTGGACTGTCTTAAGGATTAGCTTGAGCACTGGAAATCAATGGAGGACTTCCTTGTTTGACTTCGAAGTTCTCTTGTTTTTACCTGCTAATGTAAGTAGTAAACATGATTTGCAATCGTTCTATAACAACAACAAAGTAGGTATTACTCAACAAGGTCTGTTGGTAAATGCAGAGACAAGAACGCATCAGTTCTGTTTGCAAATATATCAGAATCTGCAACCTAAGTTATAGACAAAAGGTCTTAGTCGGAGACAATAAAACAGCAAACAAAAATACTTAACTAACCTCAACGATAAGTATGAAAGTAAATACAATTTGACTCGTTATATTGTTGAAGGCGAATGAAACTTTTGAATTTTGATGTAACATGTTAGAAATCCAGTCATGTTTAACAGGTTAGACATCAAGCCAAGTTTAACAGGTTAGAGATCCAGTCAAGTTTAAATCCTGTCAAGTTTAATTGGTTAGAAATCCAGTCATGTTTAACAGGTTAGACATCCAGTCAAGTTTAAATCTAGTTAAGTTTAAATCCAGTCAAGTTTAACAGGTTAGACATCCAGTCAAGTTTAAATCCAGTCAAGTTTAATAGGTTAGAAATCCAGTCAGTTTAACAGGTTAGACATCCAGTCAAGTTTAAATCTAGTCAAGTTTAAATCCAGTCAAGTTTAACAGGTTAGACATCCAGACAAGTTTAAATCCAGTCAAGTTTAATAGGTTAGAAATCCATTCAAGTTTAGTGTTTTCTATCTATGTGCGACAAATATATCAAGTACATTTCTAGGGTAACCGGCCTTTATTTCGAAGATTTAAACCCGTCATGGCGGAACTCAGCAATTGGAATACAGCTACAGTTCGAGTTGCATGTTCATTGAAATAAATCTGATATAAATCGAGAGAGTAAGGTATTTGTTGCATGAAAATCTTCGAAGCTCAAAAGCTCAGTTTACAGACATAAGAGAGGACTATCATTTGTAAACAGTATGTTGTAGTGAGGATATTATTAATATAATGAAAGTTCATATCGCAACAGGTGGCCATGCACGTTGATATCGTAGATATTGGTTGGCAGTTTGGATATCGGTTTTCTAACTAAGGTAGCATAGGTTCAAAACCCATGAAAGACAGGTTGCTTTTAGAATAGATGAGAAATTAAAAACAGAACATATAGAGCGTGGCGATCGCTGTGACAAACGACCTTTATTTCTTTACCCTTTAAATCGTTCTGTCTTTGCCCGCACACTTCTCTTCTTCGTCTAGCTTCTGCTGAAAGGCATCAACGCTCCTAGCAGTTTGGCTCTACTGACTGCTGTTTCAACATCGATGTCAGTCTTGCTCTTGGCCTACTCAGGAAGATACATGTTGAGTTAAGCCACCCTTTTCACGTCGCTTATGTCAACCTCAAGAAGCCTTTGACTCCCTGGACAGATCTGCCTTGCGGAATGCCTTAAAACAAATGAAAGTTCCCAGCTCACTCAAATGGGTAATTGCGCAGCAACAAAGCCCGCCTCGAGAACAAACCCCGAGAACAAGTCCGCCTCGCCTGAACCACAACCTTTTTTATAAGCACTCTTCATCGTCCGGAGCCCCGAAAGGATATATCCTAGCTCTATCATTATTCTAACGAGACATGGACTCAACCCTTGGTCAGCTAGAAATGTACAACTCAAGAGTTACTATCAGAAAACGGTGTATGACCGACCGGAATACACAGATGGCATAGTCGAACCAGGCACCCACATACAGGAACTAATAAAACTGCCAGAGCACATAGACACACCTTGTGTGTGGTTTAGGGCTCCACATCTCATGGGCAAAAACGAAGATACAAAACCATTGCTGCAAACCAACAGCGACAGGAGTTATTGCTGATGTAACCATGCCAACCACACCAAAGACCTACGCAGCAAAAAAAAACTCCGATACGCCAAGACAGCCGGACACGATTGGAAGAGGGCTTGGCTACCTGCTCTGTGAGCGACATGCACCAAGTCTGGAATCAGCAGAAGCTTTCACTGAAAACCAAACTACGGATTTGCATAGCCTGTATAGGTCCCAGCCTGCTGAACGGTTCTGAAAATTAATCTATTCTGCAGAAAGATCAGAAGCGCATTGAAACCGTCCACATATGCAACCAGAGGCGCATTATAGTGATCCACAGGTAATAATGGAGCTCGAATGACGAATTGACCCAAAAGACATTCCTCATGAGCTCAGCCACCATTCAAAACCGTCGCCGTTTACCACATTTGGAAATGCGGCACGCTTGCCGACGATATCCCTGACTTCTAACTTTTAAAACGCACCACATACATCAAGGATGGAATGCGATCCTCTCCACATAGTCCCACTGTCACAACCGTCAAAGCGCCACAGACATCAAGGATGGAATGCGACCCTCTCCACATAGTCTCAATTTCACAACCGTCAACGCGCCACCTGGTTAGATTCTTCCTCTTCTTCTTCGTACTCTGTCAGACGTCAACCTGTATTTTTTCGAAAAAAAAGCAGCGGTCATCCTGAGGCTGTCGACACTGCCATAGAGCTGGTCTAGTGTTGCCACTGGTGATGACCACATGTGCTTTCTCTGATTCTCGTATGTCGGGCATTTTTGCAGCAAATGTTCAGCGGTCATTTTCGCGGTACCACACGAGCATTCGTCAGTGCCACCTATCTTCAATTTATTGAATAGGTGGTACCTCAGTCTATTGTGGCCTGTGCGAAGTTTGAAGACCACGACCACGGTTAGATTCAACCGGAACGACATCATCCACATTGCATGCAGCCTTGGACTCGGTCACTCATCGTGATCAAGGAAGGATGGAACGATTGATCCTTGCCCCCTCAGACGACTGCCTACCTGCTTTATCATCTGGTTACACACCTGCCTACATACTTACCTACCTACTTACTTATATACATACTTACATACCCACCCAGATACCTACCAACCTACCGACTTACCTACCTAATTACCTACCCACCTACCGACTCACCTACCTAATTACCTACCCACCTACCGGTTCACCTACTTAATCATCTACCACCTCCCCATCTACCGACATATCTACCACTTAATTACTTACCCACCTACCTACCTATACCAAATACCTACCTACCCACCTACCTACACCTAATACCTACCTACTTACCCACCTACCTACCTATACTTAATACCTACCTACTTACCCACCTACCTACCTATACCTAATACCTACCTACCCACCTACTAACCATTCTACTTATCTACCTACCTAGCCACCTATCTAATACCTACCCACCTACCTATATACCTCTAAGAATTTATCAAACCTTGGAAAATGGAAATTGGAAAATGGCTAATTGCACCTGGATGTGTTATACGGGGTCAGTCTCTTTTACTGATGACAATGCCGACATCATTTAACGAATTTCATAACTTCCATGGCGGCTCCGACATTTTCCTCTGACTTCTGCCCATGTACAGCCGGGTCAACATAGAAAAGATGTAATAATATGGAGAAGATAAAAACTTAGAAGACGAATGCTGGTTCAGTCACCCTGCAACTCAGTCTAGTTCTCACTTCTATATGTCAGCCTGCTAGCTAAACTCATAGTCTCTCTCCAGGCCAGTTTGCTAGTTAGTCCAAGCAATTTATTAACTCTCTCTCCCGGCCAGTCGGCTGAGTTAATCTTTGTCGAGTATAATATAGTCTCAAACAACTTCATGGCTGACCAATGTATTTATGTTGGTTGTCTGACTTAGCCGTCACCCTGGTTTGGTTCTACCTCCAACTAGTTGTAATTAGACGAATCACTCAGAATTCCTCTCACTCTAAATGTTGTAGCAGCAGAACGTGACGACATCTGATCGCGACTAACCCCTCACTACCTGAGTGGTTAGCTCTTAACCCCCACCTGTACCAGAGACATTCTCTTCCTAACCCTCGTTTCCTTTGTCTACTTAGTGTCGAGATAGTGATTGACCTTGGCACACATTCAGGTAATCTTTGTTCCTAGAGTCACCGGCCTTATCACCCCTGCACTTAACGCCAATGCTCCAACTGGAACAGTAACATAATAACACAAAAACTATTCCAATATTTTATCTCCAAGATACCAACAAACAACTATTCCAATATTTGATATCAAAACACTATTAACAAATAAACTATTCCAAAAACAGCTCTAAAAGATACTTTCAACAGAAAACGATGTTATGCCAGCTCCCTGCTACCCAAAGAACATACAGAGACAGTATTAGAGTGTTGTCTCTGGGTGATGCCTCCGCACTTAAACACCTCGTTAAACCTATCGTCTGGTCGTTGGTGCTATACTTTACCTCTTTAATACTTACCGTTATAAATTTTCCCGCTATTTTCTCTTACTGCCCGCCAATTTTATCAAACTGCTTATTGGCAAGATACCAATCTTTGTATTCGAGGATTAGGTCAACGACTATATGCAATCATACCTGTCAGACGCTTCCGGCTTATACAATTCTTTATCTGTTCCCTGCCCTGGTTTTCTTCCAATAAACAGTCGCTAAACTGTACGGTATCTGCTCTTATTGTTGTCGTCTTCACAAAAACAATTAGCAACGAAACAGCGTGACAGCCATTTTATAGATTCACTTAATCATTCCAAGGCATGTGCAGAACGAATGATAGAAAAATGAACATAAAGACCTGAATCCTTCAAGGGTTTGTGTTGATGTATCAGCTGACTGGTAACCAAACTGAAAATAATGAATTCATTGAAACCTTCCAAGATTTGATAGAGGGGTTTGCATGCAGCTAGCAACCTTATTTAGTAAAATATGAGCTGTTGTGTGGGCCGTGTGCGTCATTTGGATTGTAAAGGTCAATATATTGTGCTGGCCATGCTGGGATTTATGGCAATAACAAATCAGATGTTGAGGCGTTAAACTCGTAGATAAGAAGAGCATACTGACAGCAGTGAACGACCACATGCTAGAAGTCACAGTCAGGTGCTGCAGGGTTACCCAAGGGACAATTCCATGAGTTGCCGTATTTTTTAGATATGACTTTCAAGGACAGATGTAGTAGCCGTAGAGCGGGGACGTTGTGAAAGTGGCGTGTAACATGACCGAAGAAAGAGAGGCTGCATCGATCCATCGTTGATAAAAGGCTTTCGAGTTGTGTCCGTCGGGAGATGTCGATGTCAGTGACTAAGTCTTTCCAGCAAAGTCCAAGCATACGACGTTGGTCACGTTGAAGATCTCAAGCCACTGTCAATCTCCCTGTATGACAACCCCCCCCCCACCCCCTAAACCTCCCCCCCCCAAGGCCTTGTTAAGGGCAGCATCGATGACGCCTAACAGGCTGTGGGTCCTCTTTGATCTAGCGTTTGAGTCTATTCATATGGACTCGCACATTGGTTAACCACCCTCCGCGGCATTTGTCCAATCAAAGCGGAGTAATTAGCTGCTCGAGCCTTTCACGTTAAGAAGAAAATCCTCCTTCCGGCTACATCCAGCTCACATAAGAGCTGTGACCTGAACAGGGTTATCGGCTCCTTTAGAAGTGCAGGTCAAGACTGAAATCCGTGCAGTTGTTTGTCTAAAAGTGTCCAATCCTCATCAAATCAATTTTTTTGCGGTGGATTCTCCAGACGTGTCATGATATCAGAACAATCGCATTTACTGTCGTTTTTGCACATTTAAAGCTGAAAAGTTAGAAGATGTACGAGAGTTTCAAGTAAGCAATAACTCAGATACATTTATATTTGTGACGTCAAGTTAAACGCAATGCGAAACGCGCGCGTTTGAACATATTACATCAAGCGTATCTCCACTAATACCGATTTAAATTTCATTTTTAAACATTATTTAAACGATGTGATATGTGTTAGTTAATTGTAATCTTCTGAGCATTTGGTGCTGGCAGCATTGGTCTGTTATCCCTCAAACTCCTACGTGTAAACTATTTTGTTTCTTCAGTTATCACAGTCATGGACATTCTGTTCTGTTAAGAATTATACTCCAGGCAGACCAGTAGGTGCTCAGTTTCTCTCAGTAAATGGTAAAGTAAGAATTATACTCCAGGCAGACCAGTAGGTGCTCAGTTTCTCTCAGTAAATGGTAAAGTAAGAATTATACTCTAGGCAGACCAGTAGGTGCTCAGTTTCTCTCAGTAAATGGTAAAGAAAGAATTATACTCCAGGCAGACCAGTAGCTGCTCAGTTTCTCTCAGTAAATGGTAAAGTAAGAATTATACTCCAGGCAGACCAGTAGGAGCTTAGTTTCTCTCAGTAAATGGTAAAGTAAGAATTATACTCCAGGCAGACCAGTAGGTGCTCAGTTTCTCTCAGTAAATGGTAAAGTAAGAATTATACTCCAGGCAGACCAGTAGGTGCTCAGTTTCTCTCAATAAATGATACAGTAAGAATTATACTCCAGGCAGACCAGTAGGTGCTCAGTTTCTCTCAGTAAATGGTCAAGTAAGAATTATTCTCCAGGCAGACCAGTAGGTGCTCAGTTTCTCTCAGTAAATGGTAAAGTAAGAATTATACTCCAGGCAGACCAGTAGGTGCTCAGTTTCTCTCAGTAAATGGTAAAGAGTGTATATAGTCCTGGCTCCTGCAGCTTATTTGTTGCATATACTCGTGTTCCGTCCTCCCTGCTGTCTCGAGTATGATTTTTAAATGTTGCAATCTGTAAATCGCTAGTTCATCGACTGCATTGTCTTCATCCATAAGGCTGTTGCGGATCAGTCTTACAATTTCACGTCTATCCATTGCCAATGTTCCTACAACATGTGCCCAAGCCAAATTTAAGCTTTTGCACTCCCTTCTCTGTTTCGCACTCCACTTATCTCCCCTTCATCGCCTTATAGGTTCACACTAACAAAGATTACAGCCCGATCTCTGTTTCCCGTCAATTGATTTATGTTTCGTATTGATATAATTACCTCTACACCTCCACGGTAGAAGAGGAGCGACTAAGTAAGTAAGTAATTGATATTGTTGATATTTTGTAATTGACATTATTACCTCTACACCTCCACGGTAGAAGAGGAGCGACTAAGTAAGTAAGTAATTGATATTATTGATATTTTGTAATTGATATTATGACCTCTACACCTCCACGGTAGAAGAGGAGCGACTAAGTAAGTAAGTAATTGATATTATTGATATTTTGTAATTGATATTATGTCAATCCATGGCCGATCAATCAATAAATCAATCAAAGCCCGTCGCTCCTATCGGTGCATTTGCCAGCGCACGAACCTAGGCCGCTTGTTTTGCCTCTCTCCATGTGTAATTATTTAATTTTAGCTCCGTCTCACATTCTCTTTTTCCCGCATTTGTGGGTCTTCCTCTCTCTCTTTTCACCCAAGGATTCAATGTAAGAACGCGTCTGGCTATGTTGGTCGGTACTTTATGCAGCGTATGTCCTATCCAGCCCCATTTTCTTCGCTTAATTTGTTGCTCCAATGTCTGTTTTTTGCTCCTCTTACGCAATCTATGATAGCGAAATGAAAATCCTGATAACACAAAACGTTCGATTCATTAAGTTGATCTTCTTCAGCTCCTCAGTAAGCTAACCACTATCATGATTATAGCCTCAAACCCAGCTCATTGTCCAGACTGCCTTGACATAGTCTCTGTTCAAGTATCACGATCTCGTACATGACTTGGACTCTTGATCACTATTTTTTACTCGACCTGATTTCTCTTAGGTCCGTAAAATCGTGTATTTGTCTAGATCAGCGGTTCTTAACCTGTGGTCAGTGGAACACTGGTGACAGCAAAGTTCTCTCAGGGATCCGGCAAAGGCTTGAAGAAATATTTTGGGCCTTGACTTTGTACATCAAAATAGAAATAGAAATATATGAGAAATAGAAAGACAGCACAATGGTAAACACAGCTTAAGTTAATTTTAGGCAACTTTAACAAAATGGGTTAAATGTCGACTAAATAGACCCTACTCCTCCCCCTCCCCCCCAAAAAAAAAGACCTCCCCCCCCACATCCGGTGGGAGTTTGAGTAGGGAAGCCAGGTGACCGGACATAATAGCTGGGCTGTTGTCCGTGATCCCAGACTAAGGAAAACACCGCCACAAAGTCGAATATCAAATGACGCGGACCAAACAGAGTCAAATACCAAAACAGAAGATAGATATGTTTTCTTTGGTCGGAGGAATTGTAGCCAGCGGCCTGATTGATCGTGTCCCAGATCGTTAGAAGAATGAAACTCGGTAAGACGATTGGTTGAGACGATATTGGAGAAGATTGGATAAATAACATCGCTCTGAATTTCGCAAAATTTTTTTTGGGTAGCCTCAGAATGGAACACTGGATACATTTTAGACATACGCGTGCTGATAATGTTGATGGTAGTACATCCTGTTCAAAGCAAAATGAGATTTTTTTTCTATCCATCTTAAAAAGCTCTGTCATTATAGCAAGAAATATTTGTTAATTGGCTTCATGTATACAGGTCGAGAAGATAATCAACTTCTACAGTGTGCGTTATATGTTACAATATTTTGTCCAACGTAACCATGTCACAACATTATTACAAAAACATCTCGATAGTAAACATAGAGCATATACTTATTCAAAAGTAAAGGGCATGAGTTTTTGGTGAGTAAGAAAATTGCTTAAAAAAAGACTGCAACTGGTTATAGCAATGAAAATGCGTTGAAGATCTCATTTGAAGTTGATTAACCAATAACACGACCCACAAAACCACACACAATAATTGAAGAACTTTTATTACTAGCTTCAAAATCAACGAGATCAACCAGAAAGCTGTCTATGACCTTTCCTTTATACCTTTGTCAAATGACACAGTTAAGAAACGAATCAATGGTTTGTCAGTCAATATCAAGGAACAGTTACTAGAAAGAGTTCGCATGTCCCCCTATCGGGCAATGCAACTAGAAGAAAACACAGAAATAACAAACAAAGCGACCTTATTGTGATACGTTAGATTTGAGCCCCAGATAAATATTTTCGAAGAGTTGCAATTCATCTCCCCCTTGGTGCACATTACGACTTAAGAAGTACATAACATCTTAAACGAGTTTGTCACATTTTAAGACATGGGTTGGTTTAAATGCGTTGGAATTAACACTAATACGGCATTTGCATGTAGTATGAATTAAGGAAAGCATGCTGTCGAAGACTTTGTACCATTGAAGCATTAGTTACAAAGAATATACCAGAACAATTAAAATAGACCTTGAATGATTAAGTCAAAGCTGTTAATTTAAAAAAACGAAGCAAATCACTTAATTCAAATCTTCTTAAAGCAGTTTTCCAAAGATGTGAACACCATCAACTTTTATTACACTTTTAAATTCATTGGTTACCACAAAGTAAAGTGTTGTCTTGTTTTGGGAAATAGAGAGACGAGGTAAGAATATCCCATCAACAATCGTTAGAGAGATTGTTCCTGTCTAGTAAAATGTGCACATTTGTCAAATGCCTTAACTTTTTTTAATGTGCTCAACTGATATCTTCAAGGATAAGACGGTTAAGTCTTTCAAATTGAAGACGAAATTAAAGCAATGATTACAAAGTTGGAATTTCTGTATCAGTTTCTATTGAATCGTAAATATGGGATCAAGATGCTGCAGTGGTCAGTGACCTATAGCTGACTGCTAGAGTCAGGGCCAGCGAACCATAGCTGCCATAACCCTTCTACACCTCCACGTGGTGATCAGGCTGCAGCAGGGCAGACTGGCTAAGGAGAAGGGATCGAAGAGGGAATGCTAACCCGGTACTCAAAAAATGCTTGCTGAAGTCGTATGTGTTGGACCGAAAGGTGCAAATATCGCAGCCAAGCTGTAAACTACGACACAACGCATTCCGTTCTCTGGACTACATTCTGCTACTTAAGCCCTTCAGGGTTTGGTAGTGAGAGATTGAGAACGAACGAAGAAGAAGAAGAAGAATCGTAAATATGAGATATTATAGGTTTACATTACAATTATTCCTGGATCCACCAACGAAAATTCTGAGGAGGACACATAATATATCGCACGATATTTGAAAGATTTGCAACATATTTTCCGAGAAAACTGTCTTGTTCCTAGTGCAACAAAAAATTGGATTAAACATCCGTCTTCAGCTAATGTGTATGAAGTAGAAGACGGGCCTACAGCTACAAAAAAAAGACAAGCTCATAAAAATATCCACGGATTGTGTTATGAAATTACAGTTCAAGGAACAGTCACTTGCACATTTCTAGGCTTTATGAAATTACAGTTCAAGGAATAGTCACTTGCAAATTTCTGGGCTTCCTTACTAACAGATTTTTCCGGAACTATCGAACATGTCTGTTTACGTATTGATGCTATTCGTGGCGACATACTTGTGTGAAAAATCCTTCTCTGCTCTCGCTTATGCTTTAAAAAATGTAATTGAAAAAGTTTACATAACGTAGTTAGAGCTCAGAATACAACTTTCAGCTATTAAACCATATATAAGAAGGTCAGGTCAGGTCAGGTCACCATGTAACCGGTGAGGTCGCTGGGGCAGACTTGAAGACATCCTCACAGCACCACCTCACCCTTCTCTGTCAGTGGCCTCTGCCTGTGCCTCTTCTGGTCGGAGATTAGTCCATTCTTGTATGTTGTCCTCCCACCTCTTTTTGAGACGGCCTTTTCGTCGTCTGCCTTGCACCTTTCCGTGGAGGATTGTATTTGCAAGACCATTTGATCTCGATATGTGACATACCAAACGAATTTCCTTCTTTTGACAGTTGCCAAGAGGTCTTCAAAAGGCCCTATTGCTGTTGTAATTCTATCTCGTATTTCCGATATACCTACTTCGTATTTGAGGTATTACGAGATATACAAGAAAGGTTGCAAGAAGAATGCAGTGTCAACTTTCTCATTAAAGAAAGTGAACAGTTAAATTGTATTTTACAACCCAATCCAGTCGACTATTGTATTCTTCCTGTTTGACTTAATTTCTTTGAAGTTCTACGTTTTTATTTAAAGCGATGAAAGCCTCTCTCACTTTCTGTATCCCAAACCGGATGTCCTTTTTTGTACCCGATGTTGCAGACTAAGTGGATACACAGTTCAAAACCTGTTGATGGTGCAGTCCCCTTACAAGTTCACATGATTGTTCTAGAACCAATACACCATGAATGATTCAGACATTAAATAGTAAATAACTTGGTTTTCATGGAATCGGAAGAAAGACGACCATGAAAATAATATTACAAATAAAATAAAAGAAATTAAAATCAACAGAAAAAACGTCGTCGAGGAAAAATTAAGAAGAGGAAGATGATGGAGAAGAAGAAGGAAAAAAGGATGAAGAAGAAGATCAATAGAAAAATCAAGAAAATGACGACAAAGGAAGATGAAGAAATTAAATAACATATTGAGAAAATGACGACAGATGAGACAGAAAAAAGTAGGACGATGAAGAAAAAGAATGAATAGAAAAGATGGAAAAGGGGAAAAAGAAATATAAATTCATTATTAGCTAAACAAAATTAACACAGAAGAAGAAGAAATAAAAGAAAAAGAATAGAAAAGATAAGAAAAAATGAAATATGACCTTAAGAAGGAGCAAGAAGAAGTAGATGATGAAGAAGAAGAAGAAGAAGAAAAAGAATATGATGAAAAAGGAAGAGGAAGTAGAAAGAAGAAGACATTCAATATGAGCATACATAGAAGACGAAAAGGAAGAAGAAGAAATGCTTAAATAGAAGAAGACAAAGAAAGAACAAATTCATCATCAGAAGAAGACTAAGGAAATAAGCTGCGTAAATAAAAAAGAGAGAAAGAAAGAAAGACAGAAGCGGCCTCTTGATTTAGGAAACTGTCTGAAATGTGTTTATGTCTCTCTCGTGTGCAGCCATCAAGACGATATACGTCACATCTTGGCTGTGATCACCTGGTCTTGTCACGAGCTGTCGGCTACACGAGATTGTGTATGCAATATAACTCTCATTATGTGTTCAGTTATTCAGTTAGTATTCTTCTTCGTGTCTCCTCTTCGCTTCATTAGAAGCACAGCTTCACCACTGAATCCCGACACCATACAGGAAGTCTGTAACAAGCCCTTACATGCAAAATTGTTGCAGGGGTCGCTGCAGCAAATTGTTTAACATGATGAGGCTGCTAGCCGTGTGCACACTCGCTCTCGAACATATACATTTGTTAGACTGAGAATACTCAAGTCCTTATCTAGTGTTAGAAATACGATTACAGTACTTCTTATTCTTCTTCTCATTCTTCGTCTTCTTCTTCTTCTTCTTCTCATTCTTCTTCTTCTTCTTCTTCTTCTTCTTCTTCTTCTTCTCATTCTTCTTCTTCTTCTTCTTCTTCTTCTTCTCATTCTTCTTCTTGTTGTTGTTCTTCTTCTTCCTCTTCTTCTTCTTCGACTTCTTCTTCTTCTTCTTAACTAAACCTAACTTAACGTCTTTATACTGGTTCATAAGACTCTGCAGAGTCTATATACAACCAGTTTCATTTACATTACCTTGCTCTAGAAGTCATGAGCATCCGATATTCTTCTTCTTCTTCTTCTTCTTCTTCTTCTTCTTCTTCTTCTTCTTCTTCTTCTTCTTCTTCTTCTTCTTCTTCTTCTTCTTCTTCTTCTTCTTCTTCTTCTTCGTCTTCGTCTTCTTCTTCTTCTTCTTCTTCTTCGTCTTCTTCTTCTTCTTCTTCTTCTTCTTCTTTTTCTTCCGTCCTGATATGGGTACTTGTTTCTTAATTCACCTAAAATAAATAAAATTTATATATTTTTAACACCGGATTTATATTTTCAGCACCGGATTTGAGGGTAGTGATGTCACAAAATAATCAACGTTTTAACTACTGCCTTCGCGAATGTCTGCTTTCCTTTCTGTCTCACCTTGTTCCTGACATCTTATTTTAAATCATGAATGAATTTTATGAATATGTCAACGTTGGTCCATGAAAAGTGGATTAGTATACAGTTTCTACATTAGCAAGACATTATCCATGCTGTCAGACGATCCAATAACAGCCATTTTATGGTGTTGTCCTTGACTGAACGACATGATAGATAGAGACAGCAACAGGTCCTAAGAATCGAACCCAGGGAACGGGATCAAGATGCTGCAGTGGTCAGTGACCCATAGCTGACTGCTAGCGTCAGGGCCAGCGAACCAGAGTTGCCAAGACCCTTCTACACCTCCACGTGGTGATCCTGGATAACAGGCTGCAGCAGGGCAGACTGGATCAGGAGAAGGGATCGAAGAAGGAATGCTAACCCGGTACTTAAAAAATGCTTGCTGAATTCAGATGTGTTGGACCGAAAGCTGCAAATATCGCAGCCGAGCTGTAAACTACGACACAACGCACTCCGTTCTCTGGACTACATTCTGCTACTTGAGCCCTTTCAGTCTTGGTAGCGGGAGATTGAGAACGAACGAAGAAGAAGAAGAAGAAGGACTACCTTCAGGCTAAATGAAAAATGAAAATTGAATATTGAAAATACGTTAATTAATTAATTAAATGTTTCTTACTGTAAACGTACTATTAAATCTTTACTGTTTTTCACCCAAGAATGATAATCAGTTATATTGTATACCTCATATGTATTTGCTAATATTATATAGCATGAGCTAATAGAAATGCATAAGAAGGCGGATCAAAGAAGGACATCTGAGTATACACAAAACGAGCTACAGAAATCATCAGAGTACTTATCTGTTGCAATTTAATAAGACAGAAACTGTGCACCTATGAATTTGCTTGTAGTGCGTTGGTGTCGCTTATGTATATAAAAATTAACGGCTATTGCAGTATTTATTACAATTTATCGGGTCGACTGGAAGCGGAGGAAAAACCACGGGGAGGGGTGTGAGTCTGTGTTTGTAAAAGAGTTACAGGGGTCCAACGAGCCAAAGCCAGGGAAGCCCTGAAAATACCGTTCGTGGTACCCAAACATAACTTGAGAACCCGGCCAGAGAGTTTCAGTTCATTGAACGGGGCATGGTCCTCAACTATCAAACAATGCAAGTTGGGGCTGGCTGATCAAAATAGGTCGGCCTTCTGTTCTCACGGTTTGAACCGGAAATCCCTGTCAACAAGCGGTCAGTCAGTGTTTGGAAAATAAGGCAGCCTTTCTTTGGGACACGCGAGTTCAAATAAAGTTGATGGGAAATGAACTCAAGAATGGAGAAATCATTGTCTAAAGCGGGGGGAGCTTAGCATATAAGCTGGAGGGAGACAGGGTAGAGGAGAGATCGAAAACAGCAGAACCAAAGGGTGTCCTACCAGACAGTTTAGTGAGTAGCACCTAGTCTAGAACAAATAGATAGTTAAAAGCTACAGAAACTTAGCCAGTGAGGGACAATAGTAGAGTTAGAAGCCACCGAAGCAGACCAACACAGAAAGGCAACGAGAGACCACACACATGTAAGAATATGTCTTTGTGTGATGTTCTGTTCAAGTCGTCGTCGCTAACATCTTGCTCGAGTGTCCTGGCTTCATTCTCGTCAGACGGAGACGTGTTGCTACAACACGAAGCTGTCGTCCTAAGACGACCGTTGTGATTTGTGGGGTTTCCTCGTCCTGAAAACCATAGTAACACAACCACTGTAGTCTGTCATAGACACGAGCACAGCTGCAGACAGAGCACAGATGCAGTCACCGACTGCTTGATGTAGAGACGAGACAAGAGGTCCAGTAGACATCTGTCTTACGTGAGACGAGAAAAGAGGTCCAGTAGACAGCTGCCTTACGTGAGACGAAACAAGAGATCCAGTAGACATCCATTTTTGTGTAAGCTGTGATGACAGATAGATGAGGACTGAGAAATTGTAGATAGACATCCTTTATATCAACGCACAGAGATAGATAGTGAATGAGGACTGAGAAATTGTAGATAGACATCCTTTATTTCAACGCACAGAGATAGACAGTTAATAGAACAATTGCTAGATTCCGACCACGTGATGAGAACCCTGGGTCAAGTTTAGTACTAGAGTAAGACCTGTGCTACTTGCACAAACCTTTAGAAGTAATCTTAGTCAGTTAGAGAAGTGATAATAACCAACCTTTTGAGAGACTTTAGAATTAATTAATAATTGATGAACAGTATAATGTGATCAATGAGCATAGTGATTTGATTTGATGTGCATATTGTGACACACAAAGAAAATGAAAGCCATATAGTCCTGCTTACAGATGCTCTCGCCGTAGTCACAGCGCTAAAAAGCCAGAAAAACACTGAGCTTAATGACTTAAGAGCAGCACTCTGCCAACTCTGCCAGCAGTCCGCACCAAAAAGGGTAGTGGTACAGTGGGTCCCATCACACTGCAACATCCAAGGCAACGAGGAGGCAGACAGACTGGCAAAAGAAGGTGCAAGACTACCACAAACAGATACTAGTATGACGTACGAAGAGTCAAAACGGCTTATCAAAGCCAGATACATGACCAAATGGGAAGCCGAACATACTGGTTACACCAAAAACGATGCCTATTACCAGTTGAACAGAAAAGAGCAGGTCGTGGTCTTCAGACTTCGCACTGGCCACAATAGACTGAGGTACCACCTATTCAACAAATTTAAGATAGGTGGTACCGACAAATGCCCGTGCGGTACCGGTAAAATGACCGCTGAACATCTGCTGCAGAACTGCCCGACATACGAGGATCAGAGAGAGCAGATGTGGCCATCACCAGTGGAACCACAAGACAAGCTCTATGGCAGTGTCGACAGCCTCAGGATGACGGCCGCTTTTTTCGAAAAAATAATGGTTACTGTCTGACTGCGTACGAAGAAGAAGAAGAAGAAGATTTGATGTGCATATTGTTTTACTTGTGTGAAAAATACATGCTGTGTTTTACCTGTGTTAGAAGAATTGTTGGTATTTAATTGAGAGAGTTAAGGAGTGATAGTGGTAAGGAAGATAGGATAGCAAATAACGTTAACCGTGTTATATAATATATTACATGATACCGTGACTTAGGATAGCAAATTATTGTTAGGACTGCTGCATAATCTCAAAGTGTGAATACCAATACTTAATGTTATCTTGGCTATAAGTAGACCTAGACTTTGCTGGGATTTTCAGATATGGTGTCTATCTGGACACGAGATTCTCCATAGCCAGATTACAAAATATAATATATTCTGGTGGTCGTAACCGTGCCGTGAATGGACTAAAGCTAGGCTAGTTCCCAGCCATTTTAGTGAAGCTATTTTGAGTTATATTTTCACGGGACGAAAAAGTATAAAATGCAAAATTTTGAATAAACAGTATTAGTATTCCTCACAATCTGAGTCTCAATTTGTGCCACAATACTTAACGATATGTGTCGCCAGCACGCTCCTATATGGCAGTAACAAGAAGCTCTTGCTACACGGAGAAGCCAAAAGACAGGGTTGCAGGAGAAAGAAAGAAAAACTCAGTGGAGAGTTCGTTTATTGTCCATCGTAAACAATAATGGTGGCATCATCAGACGGTTTGTTTTGTTTGTCGTCTACATGATGTAACATGCACTGTATTTGGATTATAGGGAGTAGGCAACTGCGCTGGTTAACCTCACTCATTTCTCCGAGCTACCTGTGACTAACGACAAGACGATCAGTAGAGACAATTAGAGGTAACTCAGGTTGCAAGCCACTCTGTATTTTCTCCCTTGAGACCGTGTCTCGTTTACAAATTGCGGGATTCAATCAAACAATGTTAACGTACAACGCTTTGTGAGTCCTTGCTTCTCGACTACAGTCGTGACTGAAAGGGGATACTACTACTACTTCTACTACTTCTACTACTACTTCTTCTACTACTTCTACTACTACTACTATATTTACCACTTATACTACTCCTACTACTACTATTGCTAGCACTAATACCACCACAACAACTACTACTACTTCTACGTACTACTACTACTACTACTACTACTACTACTACTACTTTTGCTAGCACTAATACTGCCACAACTACTACTTCTACTGATACTGCTACTACTACTATTACCATAACTACTACTACTACTATTGCTAGTACTACTACCACTACTATTTCTACTACTATTACCACTACTACTACTACCATTACTATTACTACCACTACTATTTCTAGCGCTATAATCACTACTGAGATAATAGTGCTACAACTAAATAGTGTACTTGCAAAGTGGCTAGACTATGTGGAAAATGTATAGAGTCATTGACAGTACTTTTACAAAGACACAGCCACATTGTAATGGCTAAGATATCTTCTTCATTGTGTCCAACATTCAAATGGAACATAATATAAAATACATTCGGATTTTTTTCCATGCATCATATATAAGACGTTCAATGCAACGTGTTGCACTAATATCTGCTTATATCCGCTCAAATCTGCTCCTTTTCTTGAATTCTTCAATATTTGTATCGAATTACCATTTTTCCTAAAGCCACATCATAACACCACACCCGTAACACTATTCTCTGTTTGTGGACATTCTTAACATGCACGTATCAATCCTTTTCCTATGTCATTTTCTTTTTACTATATTTTAGGTATTTTATTTGACCTATCTTTATGTCTTTCTGTTAAGTGAAACATGCTGAACAGAGACCCAAACTAATACACCTTTGATCTGTATCCTTTTTATTCAAAAGCGCAGAATTTCATGTTTGACAGCTAACATATGTTTTGAGTTTGTCCTGTAATACCATGTAGGACCTAGGACCATATCTATTTACCATCTCTTCCTATCATTGGTAGGTCAGCGACTGTAGCCTTTAAATTGTAGTACCACCAAACATTGGTTAGTAAACAATTACTTGTCCAGAAAGCTGAAATATTTTAGACACATCAAGCGCTATAATGACCTGGACAGAACGATACTGGAGGGTATGGTGCCTGGACAGATGGGCAGAGGCAGACCGAAAAGGAGATGGACACAAGACATCATGGAGGTCCTAAAGATGACAGCCACAGAGGCGGGAGTCTGACTAGAGACCGAGAGTCTTTCAGATCGGTTGTTGTGACAGCGACGTTATGCCAAGGACACGCTACATGATGACCAGGCCTGTCAAATTTAATCTGAGATTAGAATTTAGGATAAGTACATTTGAACATAAATAATTATGAGTCGGTGTATAAAAAAGTTTCAGGTAGAAAACAATAAATGTTACGACCAAACGACTTTCAAAGGAGAGTGAGAGTAACACATTAAAATATCACACGACTTTCAAAGGAGAGTGAGAGTAACACATTAAAATAACACACGACTTTCAAAGGAGAGTGAGAGTAACACATTAAAATAACACACACATGTAAACATCCGTGCGAGCTGAAATAGGAACTGCGAATATGAAGTAAAGAATGTAGGAAAATTGCACTAATAGTAGAGAGCAAAGAGTTCATTCATTCAATAGTTTGGAACTGGCGGCGGGAAACGTTTGATAGTTAAAGCCAACGCTTAGGAATTCCGACTTACATGACACAAAGAATCTAATTGGATTATCAAATTTGAAACGTTCTATTGTACAAGATATAGGAGAAATGTACTACTAATGTCAAGTCACTTGGTGAACAGACCTATTGAAGTGAATGATTACAGTAGAACCAGAATCCCAGGAGATGTCATTAAAGTGATCTATAGAGTTTGGTTGCAGCTTCATTTCTATCAATCAACATCTTTGTTCAACAATTATTCTCAATGAGTTTTCTGGTCTGCATAGAGTGTATTTTGGAGAAATCCTGCCTGTTCTTGTCTCATTTGTTTGTTTGTTGTCTCTTTGAAACACCATATTTGATTCTGTTCAAACTTTTCACAGGTACTTAAAACATCGTTTCTATAATGTTTACACTGATGCAGAGCTCCCTTCTTCGTTAACTGGACTACATAACCGTCCTTTTAGTATGCTAGTATTTCTTCTCTTTCCCAAATTTCCCAAAGTAATTTTTATATAGTTTCTGCTAGGGATGTTGATGTCTGCCTTATTTACTTTCGACCCACCTTTTGAGCTAGTGACCTTACTACATCTTAGATTATGGATTTTGTTACTTATTGTTTGTTTAGTTTACGGCATTTAATTTGCAGTTCTGTTTCTGTCGACTAAATGTTTGTGGGATCTTGTAAAGTTGGTAATTAAAATATTTGTCTAAATGTTCTGCTCATTTGCGTTTTTAATCAAACATGTTTTAAAAGCTTTAATAAAGCCACTTACTTGCCTATATTTTCCTGTTATTTCCAACGCGCTGTTGCACATAACTTTCATATTTTCTTTTGGTGCAGCTTCCTTTACCTACCTTGCCAAATCATTCATATATTTTCGTTCCTTTCTTCTGATGCTCATTGCAACTTTTTAAAAATTTGTGTTAATGATTATTTTCTTGGCTCTAATATTTCTGGTTCTGCTTCTGGCCTGCTTCATTTTTCTTCATTTTCTTTGCTATAGTTTGTGTTATTATCCAGGCTTTGTGTTGGCGTACTCTTTTTCCTAGAATTTCTGCACAAGTCTTGTTACATGTATATTGCTATCTGCAGATACTGCTCTTCTTGTATTTCTTGTAGTTGTTATAAAATGGGATACATATTAAAAACTGTGACTTGAAATGATCTTGCTCGGGAAAATTCCCAAATTCAAATGTTGGCTGTCGCTAAACGTTACTATACATTTTATATTTCAACTTTGTTTTGGCTATCGGAAGATGGTCTTCTGCTCAATGGGCTATCGGAAGGTGGTCGTCTGATCTTCGAGTTATCGGAAGATGGTTGTCTGCTCTTCGGGATATCGGAAGGTGGTCGTCTGATCTTCGAGTTATCGGAAGATGGTCGTCTGCTCTTCGGGCTATCAGGAAGATGGTCGTCTGCTCTCCGGGCTATCGGAAAGTGGTCGTCTGCTCTTCGGGCTATCAGAAGCTGGTCGTCTGCTCTTTGAGCTATCATAAGATGGTCGTCTGCTCTTCGAGTTATCGGAAAGGGGTCGTCTGCTCATCGAGTTATCGGAAAGTGGTCGTCTGTTCATCGAGTTATCGGAAAGTGGTCGTCTGCTCTTCGGGCTATCAGAAAGTGGTCGTCTGCTCATCGAGTTATCCGAAAGTGGTCGTCTGCTCTTCGGGCTATCGGAAAGTGGTCGTCTGCTCTTCGGGCTATCGGAAAGTGGTCGTCTGCTCTTTGGGCTATCATAAGATGGTCGTCTGCTCTTCGAGTTATCGGAAAGTGGTCGTCTGCTCTTCGGGCTATCAGAAAGTGGTCGTCTGCTCATAGAGTTATCCGAAAGTGGTCGTCTGCTCTTCGGGCTATCGGAAAGTGGTCGTCTGCTCTTCGGGCTATCGGAAAGTGGTCGTCTGCTCTTTGGGCTATCATAAGATGGTCGTCTGCTCTTCGAGTTATCGGAAAGTGGTCGTCTGCTCTTTGGGCTATCAGAAGGTGGTCGAATTCTCATTGGACTATCAAGAGGTGGTCATCTGCTCTTCGGGCTATCAGAAAGTGGTCATCTGCTCTTCGGGCTATCAGAAAGTGGTCGTCTGCTCTTCGGGCTATCAGAAGCTGGTCGTCTGCTCTTTGGGCTATCATAAGATGGTCGTCTGCTCTTCGAGTTATCGGAAAGTGGTCGTCTGCTCTTCGAGTTATCGGAAAGTGGTCGTCTGCTCTTCTGGCTATCGGAAAGTGGTCGTCTGCTCTTCGGGCTATCTGAAAGTGGTCGTCTGCTCTTCGGGCTATCAGAAGGTGGTCGTATTCTCATTGGACTATCAAGAGGTGGTCGTCTGCTCTTCGGGCTATCAAGAGGTGGTCGTCTGCTCTTCGGGCTATCAGAAGGTGGTCGTATTCTCATTGGACTATCAAGAGGTGGTCGTCTGCTCTTCGGGCTATCAAGAGGTGGTCGTCTGCTCTTTGGGCTATCAGAAGGTGGTCGTATTATCATTGGGCTATCTAGAGGTGGTCGTCTGCTCTTCAAGCTATCATAAAGTGGTCGTCTGCTCTTCGGACTATCAAGAGGTGGTCGTCTGCTCTTTGGGCTATCAGAAGATTATCGTTTTCTCATTGGGCTATCAGAAGCTGGTCGTCTGCTCTTCGGGCTATCATAATATGGCGGTTGCTCTTCTATGCTCTTTTACAACGTTTAATACATGATGATTTGAACTTCGTATGTGCACAAATCTTGCCAGTCTGGTTTTGTGTCCCGTGTCTGGTCATCTACACACTTTTACATCATGTAATGATGATCACATATCTGTTTAATCTGGTTTTCTGTCCAGTGTCTGGTCATCTACACACTTTTACATCATGTAATGATGATCACATATCTGTTGAATCTGGTTTTCTGTCTTGTGTCTGGTCCTCTACATACTTTCACATCATGTAATGATGATCATATATCTGGTCAGTCTGGTTTTCTGTTCTATGAACAACTTGCATTACGCTGATCACACGGTGTTGATTGCGCGGATAAGGCAGACTTACATGAACAAGTTAATAAAGTAGATCTTCAAAGCGAGAATAAAGATAACAGAGTAAATCAAAATAAATCAGAAGTAATGGTGGTATCTAAGAAACACAAATCTCCAAGTGCTGAATAAAGGTGAACAATAAGGTACTAAAACAAGTACACACATTTCAATACTTGGACAGCAACAATAGTTCGAATAGCAGATGCACTTATGAAATAAAGTACATACTAGCCCAGACAAAATCAGTATTCCAGAGTATGAGGGAATTATGTGTAACACAAGCTTATCCCTTCAGTTAAGAAAGAGAGTTCTTGGATTCTGCATTCAACCAGTACTGACATCCGGCAGCAAGTCATGGACATTCATCATGCAAGTGCGAGGATCAGTACAGGCAACATAAATGTGGTTTTACTGAAGAATGTTGACAATTTCATGGATTGTACAGACAGTTATTAACGTGGCTCTTGGGGAGGCACAGACACAAAGACAGCTTATGGCAAAAAACATGATAACACATCTTGTTTCGGTCATGTTACGAGAAAAAGCAGGCTGAAACACACGGAGACAACGGGCAGCATTACAGGCAAGGAGACAAAGAGAGAAACACATTAGACAGCTTGAAGGAATGGGAGGCGATCAACGGCGGAACTCACCGACAAACTTGATAAGAGGAAATGGAGGTCTATGACCGTCAACCGGCAGGCAATTTGCTGATGACGATTATATACATCATATTGATAATAATATCGACGAGAACAGTCAGCATCATCCCGTGCCATAGTACACCCTTGTCTATGGATGCGCTCGTGACTGATCAAGCCAGTGAGGGCACGGAACGTTCTTTGACATTACTGACAGACATAATCTGCAGCTGCTCCTCGTATGCTCTAGACGTCCTAATTGTGCGTCTATAATGGGCTGTCTGAACGAAGAGGCTCTTGTTGATAGCAACGCTCTTTCTGACCACATCTTTATAAGTTGAACGGTTTTAACGAAGGTTTCCCCAGGTGGTAATATCTATTTGACGACACTTAAGTCTCATACAGACTGTCATTGAAACGCTTTTTTAGACGTATTCTGAATCGTTTTCCTTCGCTGAGATCTCAGCAGAATCTCATTTGGAAGCCTTTTGTGTTTGACATTCGAGCACAGTGGTCAGCTCAATCTCAGTTGGACTTTCCGCAAAATGGCATGAATGCAAGGCATGCTGGCCCTGGATATGACTGCATTATTCAGTCTGCGTCTCAGACAAGTCATGTTGAAGTGATTTAACGTCGTAACGTCTACAGCGTAGGCAGTCCAGCTCTCAAACGCTTTGACCATGTTGGGAGAAAATGGGGCATAGTACACTTTCAGCTTAGTTATTATCCTGGACGTTTCTATACTGTAGACACTTCGACCAAAATCTGTGCTGATCTTTGCTATTTTATTAGCTAGCTCATCAACAATAATAACTGACCTCGATAGAATGCTTCCTTGGTAGACCGCTTATAATGTATGTTCCTTCATTGTAACCACTTGTGACTGCCGGTAGAAAGGTCATGTACACTGATAGCTCCTGCCACACGTACTTTGCCTCAGCGACTTTGTGAATTCATCTGATGCTTTAGGACTATGGTCTGTGGAAATTCGTGTCTCTGTCCTATTATGTACTTTAAATGTGACAATTCATGCACCAGATAAAGAAATGAAGTCTTTATGCACACATTATATATTCTTAATGGGTCATACATAATCTATTTCCTTCAAGCGTGATATTATTTCAGGCTGAGATAGCGCTGGCCATTTGCGTGTGTGTTTACAACTTTCAAGATAGCCACACGCCTTCACATCACTTATAGGCTGTTATTCAGGTGGGGTGATTCATCACAAGTGAATATATATATATATATAAAACGTATATATTACGTATTTTGTTTTAGGTAAATTATTTCATTTGCTGAAAGTCTATGTAATAATTTCTTTCTGGCCAGAATTATTTGTAGGCTCCCATACTTCTGAACGTTTATATTATCTAGCGTAAAATGCTCATGACGCTGGCAAACCATCTAAAGAAGAGGTTCAAAAAAATTGGGACTGGAGGAAGGACGTAGCGTAGTGGTTAGTCGCGTGGCTCAGAAACCAAACTAGCATGTGTTAGCATTCACGAGCCAACTAGGTCTTGCTTCTATGAGAAGTGACTGAACACATTAAAAAATACATACTGAAGTCTGATGCACTGGATTGTTAGGCGTAACAGACAGTTTAACTTAATCTGACTTAGGAAACAAGGCTAACGAAAATTACACAAAACGGAAACAATAAACAAACCAAAACGAAAAAAGAGAGAAAAAAACAACCATACAAATAAGAAGAAGCAGTTGAAGAAGTAGAACAGTGAGAAAAAGAAGAAGATAGAGAAATATGAGAAGAAGAACAAGAAGATGAGGAGAACGAAGCAAAATATAGATAATAATCTATCCGCTCACTCGTATGTTCCCAAGGACTAAATGGAGTACAAATAATGTAAACCGCCAAACATGTTCTGAGGAGAGTCGGGCATGCGACTAGCTCTCTTATTGGTTAAAACAGGGACAATGAGGCTAACGTCTGGTCAGGCAAAACACACTGATCAAGCAATGTTGTCAGGCAAAACACACTGATCAAGCAATGTTGTCAGGCAAAACACACTGATCAAGCAATGTTAGTCAGGCAAAACACACTGATCAAGCAATGTTGTCAGGCAAAACACACTGATCAAGCAATGTTAGTCAGGCAAAACACACTGATCAAGCAATGTTGTCAGGCAAAACACACTGAGCAAGCAATGTTGTCAGGCAAAACACACTGATCAAGCAATGTTGTCAGGCAAAACACACTGATCAAGCAATGTTGTCAGGCAAAACACACTGATCAAGCAATGTTGTCAGGCAAAACACACTGATCAAGCAATGTTGTCAGGCAAAACACACTGATCAAGCAATATTGTCAGGCAAAACACACTGATCAAGCAATGTTGTCAGGCAAAACACACTGATCAAGCAATGTTGTCAGGCAAAACACACTGATCAAGCAATGTTAGTCAGGCAAAATACACTGATCAAGCAATGTTGTCAGGCAAAACACATTGATCAAGCAATGTTGTCAGGCAAAACACACTGATCAAGCAATGTTGTCAGGCAAAACACACTGATCAAGCAATGTTAGTCAGGCAAAACACACTGATCAAGCAATGTTGTCAGGCAAAACACACTGATCAAGCAATGTTATCAGGCAAAACACACTGATCAAGCAATGTTGTCAGGCAAAACACACTGATCAAGCAATGTTGTCAGGCAAAACACACTGATCAAGCAATGTTGTCAGGCAAAACACACTGATCAAGCAATGTTAGTCAGGGTCAGGAGAAATATATTGGTCAAGACCCTCACCTGACCGCCTCGTTGGTCGTCCTGGAAACGGGCTGTTGTCGATGACAACAGCCTGGCTAACTAGGTGAGGTTCGATGTGATCCCCGTAGTAGTGAGTTACAACGCAGATGAAGCCAAACATTGCACAACTGCCTGAAGGACCCCGCTCCACTTCATCAACACGCTCGTGATGTCAGGAAAGATACTACATTCTGAAACAAGTTCTGTCCTATTCAGAGCGCACAAAAGGGTTACCAACCCATTGTGGGCATTAGCAACCAACCATTGGTTAGAAACTATAAGCTACAAACACGTAAACAAATATGGATAGGTTAAATCCAAGCCCAAATCTATAAGGTGATAGGTAGACGTGGAGACATTCAACAAGGATGGTTAAGGACAAGAAAACGTGGAGTTGAAGTCCCGTGCTGAACAAGAACTTGCGGGTTGTGAAGGTTGTTGATACACCAACTAATAACAACTGCCAAAATCTAACATTAAACGAAGACGCCCAACCCACAACATTAGACTCCAGTCCGCTTCGTGTCTAGGACATACGCAATTGCGAATTCGTTCGTAATCTCGCCGTGTTTTGCTATCTGGGCGCTGCTACAGTCAAAGCTAGCGGAATAAAGACACGGGTGATCTGACAACCACGCTATAGCGTATTGTTTGCACCTTCTCAGCCCAAGTTCAGATAGCCCGAAACTGAAATAGGATATTGGCAACAGAATTGTGTATGATTTACAGCACACGCTGCGATCCGTAGTATTACCTTGTGACTTTCAACTTCAAGGTTCAATGATAAAGATTATGTTTAAAAATATATATAATAAATATTCCAAGGTTCGACTTCTCGTTAGGGCATTACACAAATGTAATGAGGGACTCATGGAAAGTGGGTGGTTTCATGTGTTGCTGGAGCGTGTAATGGCTGATGATTGTTTTGTTTATTCGTGCAGTAAATTACGTATTCTTTGATGTGCTTGTCTGCTCCTAAAGGTAAGGAATTTTTTTTAACGCTAGCAGGGAGTTTTTATTGGAGATAAGTTATGGTTCCGAAAGAAAACACCACACCGAGGCAAGATAACACCTTAGTGGTGTGCAAACTGTTAAGAGTGCTGATTTGTCTACTCAATTAATGTTTGCAGTATATCAACGATTACACATTGAAGTCTATTCTCATTTGTTCTTTGCGTCGAGAGACAATAACGTAATTAAGTATCAGGCGAAGCGAGCTGTTAGCATTCCAGTCTTTTAGTCAGAAGATACGAGTTCGACCTCAGTAATTAAAAACGTTTTTTTTTAAAAAAAATCGTTGTTGTTATTTTGAAAAACGATTAAGCTAGTTTCTATAAATGAGTTTCGCACTGATAGTTTGCACTCTTATTTCGTTTGCAACGAGATGTCAATAATTTGATTGTATATGTGAATCATCCGATGAAAGATTTCAATTAGCGGAAATGACATTCAAATGTATTTCCTGTAAGACAAACAATTTCATATGCCATACGTATGTTTAGGATCTAGACGCCAGGTACAAAACGTTGGATCCGGGGATAATGAACGTAGGGTGGTTCAACATGTCTGTCAGACGGTATGTGTGAATCTTTCTTGAAAATGAGATTTATAAAGGTCGAAATTTAAGTTTGTTTTCAAAATAATATTAAGCTATTCAGTGTTGTGTTATGCTTTTAGCTGCCGTATAACAAGATGCTGACAGTCTGACGCGGCGTAAAGAGAGAAAATGACGTAGTAATTTTCATGTTGTGTGTCCCTTCAAACAGAGAAAGGGTATACGGGATGGTATAAATTGTGTTAGTAAATATTACATTGATTTTAAAATGTTATGCTTCACAGAAAAATTTCTAGACTTCATGGCGACTTTCGCCCGGGATTTCTCGAGACCTACCCTATTGTTGCCCTCCAGCGAGAGCAAGTGTACAATTGTGTGCTCGTGTTGAGGTGTTTGTGCAGTAGTCTGCTTTACATGATATCGTTGCACGTCTCAATTAGAACTATACGACATTCATAGCTGCGAGTTGTGGTTCTGTTGTTACTAACAAATAAGAGGATAAACTTGGAGAGAAAAACTTCGCCTGTGATAATAAGAGTGACACTGAAACATAAGAAGGTAAGTTCCTGTTGTAGTTTTAAGGCTTTATTATAATCATCAAAACCATTCTGCATCCTTTTGAGCATATGTCTTCAACAAGTACATGCCACGTATTCCTGTCCCGTTCCATCATTTCCAGCTCAGTTCGCGTCTTTGCTGTTGTCTTTATATCCATCGCAAGTATCCATCGCAAGCATCTATCGCATTTGAGTTTCTGGTCTGAAGCTCTACAGGCTGCTTCAATGGACATCCTAATCGTCTGCTAGTCACTTTGTGACGAAGCTACACGACTGGAATGAAACACTGGTTGTCTAAAGACTCTGCAGAGTCTTTTGGGGTTACTGTTGTCGAGAGGTCAGGCATTTGGTCAAGAGGTCAGGCATTCGCCTCCCAAAACGGTGGACTATTGAAAACCACATGTTTTAAAGTGATTATGGTCTCCCGGCAGGTGGAACCAGAGTGCCTGCATCCTGAGTTGCCTCCAGTCGTCTTGACTAATGTCTTGCCACTGGTTCAAGGTAGCTCCGGACCAGAGAGGGAGGTTGATGACAAGCGGAGTTTCTTCCTCACAATGATCCTCATACAGCGCAAGCTGCATCATCAAGACAAAACCGTCTGTTGCTTTAGCCATCATCGCTTGTGATTTGGAACCAATAATCGCAATCTGTTATCTCAAATTGTAATCACGTCTGCCTCTACTTCTCTTACCTTTGCAGAACAGAGACTGCCTTGTAAATCTAGTAGCTGTTATCCGTAATGTGTGTCCTCTCCTATGCCAGCACCTTCTCATAACGTTGTCACACTGGCATGTTTCCGATTCTCGCCCACCGTTCCATATTAGTAACTTTACCATACTTTTGTTTTAATGAAATTCATGAAAACCTGGGCCTTTCCATTTGGAATTCTCGTTGCTCCCCACATTACGGGAGGCAACCAGCACGACGAACCTTATCTTTGATTATAAGACTTATCTTTGATTTGAAGACTTATCGGTTTCTTGAAGACTTAATGTTTTCAATTTCCATTTTTAAGTCCTGCTGTACTGCAATAAGTTGTGTGGACCTAGTTGGTATCATACATGTACACGACGACAACAGCCTAGATAAGTAAGATGTAGGCACTTGCTAAACAGACACGCGCAGTTACAATTATTTGTCGTAAGAGAAACCTAACTACTACAGAATAATGCTTGGAACATCATCATTATGTAGCATGTCGTCACAGACTAAGCCTCGATCTTTAGCTATTTCACCCGCTTCGCCGTAATTTTTAGAACATCTTTAATCTCGTATGTCCAACTTCAACTGCCAACATCTATACTGTCTTGTGTCCTTCTTAAACTGCCAACATCTTTAATCTCGTGTGTCCATCTTCAACTGCCAACATCTTTGCTGTCTTGTGTCCATCTTCAACTTCCAACATCTTTAATCTCGTGTGTCCATCTTCAACTTCCGACATCTTTAATCTCGTGTGTCCATCTTCAACTGCTAACATCTTTAAGGTTGTGTGTCCATCTTCAACTTCCCACATCTTTAATCTCGTGTGTCCAATTTCAACTTAACATCTTTAATGTCGTGTGTACATCTTTAAAACATATTTGATGTGTGTCATCTTCAGAACATGTGTATGTACATCTTCATCTTCAGAACATATGTAATGTTGTATCCATTATCAGAACAACTTTGTTTCCTCTGTCCATCTTCTCATCGGTCTGGCTTTGCCTCTTTTTACAGGTACCATACCTTCCTTCATTTTTGTCTAGACTATTGTGGCGTGGGATATGATCAGACTATTGTGGCGTGTGATGTGACCAGATTATTGTGGCGTGTGATGTGACCAAAGTATTGTAGCGTGTGATGTGACCAAAGTATTTTAGTTTTTTAGCCGGTGTGCTGTTTACTAGGCAATTTTGATCTAGACTCAGCTCTTTTATGCCATCTGCATTTATTTGGTTTTCGCTGCCCATGTTGTTCTGATAACTTTCCAGTAACATTGTAGCTCGAAAGATTAAATTTTAATCTTTAGTGTTGTTTATCTGAAAGTCCATGTTTTGCATCTGTACAATGCCACAGCAAAGATATGTTATAAAAATTGTAGTTTTCTTCGTTGTCTATGTGTTGTGGCATCAATCAATCAAAGAAACAGAACCCGTCAACCCCCTGCGGAATATAGGCCCTTAATAAATACTAGCAAGACTTACTGTGAGGTGACACCATTTTCAGCTACCACAATTCCCCCCCCCCCCCCCCCCCCCCCGCCCAATCACGTCTGTCCTGTTGTTTTCAGGTTTGTCTCAATTTCCCTTCTCTTGCGTCTCTTGCCTTGATGATTCCAGACCAGAGATTTCCTTGATGATTCCAGACCAGAGATTGCCTTGATGATTCCAGACCAGAGATTTCCTTGATGATTCCAGACCAGAGATTGCCTTGTATTTGCTATCAGCTAGCTTCTGTAATGTGTGCCCTTATCCATCGCCAACGTTCTCTCTTTACGATTGGTCCCCATGGCATTATGCCATTTGAATCCTTCTGTTCGACGTAAGCGACAATTGACAAAATCTTGGACTTTTTGTTGTTGTACTTTACCATGTTCTCAACGTCGCTAAGCCATTGTACATTGGAGATCTGTATTTTTGTCGTTGCCTTAATTTCCTTTGATTTCTACAAATTCTCTAAAGCAATACAAGTCTCTCTCCGCCCCCCTCCCGTCTCATCCCAATACAATCACATTGTCTATTGTCGTTATGTAGTTTTTATTCGCACAGCAAATTTTTTCTCTGTATACTCTCAGACCTAATTTCAGTGACCATTCAGGAAGTATATTTATATTATTTTGCATTTGGTGGGGGTTGTCAGACAGAAGAGACAGGTCGTCACATCATCATTTGGTGGGGGTTGTCAGACAGAACAGACAGGTCGTCACATCATCATTTGGTGGGGGTTGTCAGACAGAACAGACAGGTCGTCACATCATCATTTGGTGGGGTTGTGAGACAGAAGAGACAGGTCGTCAGATCATCAATTGGTGGGGGTTTTGAGACAGAAGAGACAGGTCGTCACATCCTCATTTGGTTGGGGTTGTCGGACAGAAGAGTTAGGTCGTCACATCATCATTTGGTGGCGTTATCAGACAGAAGAGCCAGGTCATCATCTAAGTTCAGATCATCATGTCTTTTCGTTAAAAAATCGCTGAATTCCATTCTCATAAATAGAATTCGTGTTCATTAGCAAGTCAATGGTCACAGAAAGAATAGTGGTAGTAAGAGATAGCCAGTTCTTTCCTCAAAGGGCCCTTGAAGCTGATTCTCACGTAGAATTATATATTCATATTTTCGTAGCTTTTCTTAATGATATTAATGAACTTCTGGGTCACACCATAGGGCTTTAGACATTTTTTGAGTATTTCCCTGTCAAATGTTTTCTCATAATCTACGAATCCGATATAAAGTGACGCTTTCCATTAGCACATTATTCAACAATTAACCAGAGTGCGGCTATCGAATCTACACAGGATCTATTAAGCCAAAAAAAACCAGCCTGTTCGTTCCTCAACTGTTTATTTGGGACCCTCTAATTTTACGAATTTGATCATGTTTAATATCTACCCAATCACCGATAATAACATTAGGATCTGATAATTTATGCACTGTAGGAGATCCTCCTTCTTCAATAATTTGACTACATAGCTCTTCCCGCCCCCCCCCCCCCCCCTCGCCCCTTCTCCCCATTAGTTCGCTTGTAATTCTTAAATATGTCAAACTTTACCAAGTAGTGTTTATAATAACTGTTGAAGTGTTAATGTATTCTCCCGCTGAGACACCGTATTGACCAACGAATTTATCATCATTCAATGGTAGAATAGCTTTTCTGATTTTGTGTATAGTCTGCAAAGCGCAATTAACTTGCAGTTTCCGTTCCGTCGATTTAATGTCCAAGGGATCTTGTGGAACTGTTTTATTTAATCGCTTATAAAAATGGTCTATTCAGCTGTTCATTTGCTCTTTCGTGTTGCTAAGCGTTTCCTGCCTTATCTTTAATAAATCCCTTTGCATCCTTATATTTTCCTGTGAGTTTCTTTCTTGCAGTTGTGCAATCTTTCATATTTAATTTTGTCGAAGCTTCTTTCGATTCTTTTGGCAAATCGTCAATATATTTTCTCTTGTTACTTCTCAAGGTCCTGTTATCCTCTTCATTACTTGTCGTAAATATTTCCCACGTCTGACCTTGCACCTGTTTTTGCTGCAGTTTAGGGCTTTTTTCTTCATTTTCCGTACATTTATCTTCGCTTCTGCTGAGATGCCTTCTGGGCTAGTTCACTTACTATCATTCAGAAGTAAAATTAGCCTCGAGTTCTGTGCACCATTTTCCATGTTCATGGGCCTTCGCTATAGAATCTTCTGTTACCCATATTTTTGTTGAATTTTCGATTTGCGTAGAATGTCAATGCATCTCTCGATTTTAAAATCTGTTGCCAGTGTTGTCCCGTATCGTCTGCACCTTGTTACAAAATGTTATTCTTATAGGATATATCAATTTTAATTTGATATTGAATCATTTGCCATACCTGTCTCATTTGTTAAGCATTTGCATTGCCTTGGCCAATCTTCTGATTTCTTTTTGTCATTCTTCAATGTTGCTGATAATGTAACCAATATATTCTAAACTTCTGACATTTTCGATTTTGGAGTTTACCTTGTTATTTTAGTCTAAGTTCACCTTTTCTGAATTATGGTACTACCCTTAATCTTCACCTATGTTTTTGGGGAGAAAGACTAACGTCTGGTCAGGAAAAACATACTGATTAGACATGTTATTCAGGGTCAGGCAAAAAATACTGATCAGACATGTTAGTTAGGGTCAGGTAAAATATATTGGACGAGACCCTCACTTTGACTTCCTTGTAGCCTGCCCTGAAATGGACTGTTTTTATGGCAGCCTGTCTAACGAGGTGAGTGATTGACGCAATCCCCTTAGTAGTGACCGACACACAGATGAAGCCAATCATAGTATAACTGCCTGGAGGACCCCGGTCCACCTTCATCAGCGCGCTCGGCATGTGAGGAAAGCTACTGCAACCCACCAATTAATGTCTTTTTCAGAGCGCATAAAATAGTAAACCTACTCATTGTGGGCATTCGAAATAACAACAACACAACTAGTCTCGAAATTTACCTCTGTTTACTAGAATCGGGGTTTCGCCCTAAGATATAATCATCCATGTGTTTACTAACTTCATAGTTTCTCTTTGTTTGTGCACCAGTCTCGGAGTTGAATTGTTTTCTCGTTACGTAGCAGACACGTGAAAACTTAACTTAACGTCTATATACTGGTTTAGAAGACTCTGCAGAGTCTGTGTACAACCAGTTTCGTTTACATTTCCTTGCTATACACACACGAAACAGGTAGATGTGGTAGTAAATGAGACATGCCAAATTGTAACAGGATGCCCTAAACCTACACCAGTGGAACAAGTCTATGCAATCGCTGATATTGTACCTCCGGATATTAGAAGCCATGTGCTATCTAAAGTTGAAAGACAAAATCAGTCTTGTGACATTGACACTCTCTTTTCGGATATACACCAGAAATAATCGTTCTTCTTCTTCCTCGTTCATCTTCAGACCTCAGCTTCAATGACTTTAACGAAATCAGCAGTCGACTCAAGGCTCTGTACACTTACGGACAGCTTCTTATGGAGGGACACTGGCTACTTCTTTTGTCGGTATACAGTGGACAGGACTGCAAAATATGTTCTGTCTTCATGGGGGCTGTGCCGCAGGCACAAAAGTCTGTAGTGCCAATCTTGAACTTGTTGTACAGATGGCATCTAAGTCTGTTGTGACTTGAGCGTAGCCGGAGAATTATCACTTGATCTCGTTTGGAGAGTTGGTGGTAGGCATTGTTTTCTATGTGGCCAGGGTGGTCTTTTTTCGATTTTGCCCTGTATGTTGCCCTGATGAATGCTTTTGTCTCATTGTATGTGGTTTCTGTATAGCTCTGCTGCAGCATTCCTCCCTCTCTGGCGAGTCTGTCCGCCTTCTCGTTGCCTGGAATGTTGCAGCGGGCTAGTATCCACTAGACTATGTTTTTTTTAAGCACTGAAACAGCATTTGAGCGAGTCTGCCAGAGCACCAAGTTCATTTTTGTGCTGGTTCTTGAGCTCCATTAATACTGCGAGGGCGTCTGTGAAAATGACCACTTGATTTTCTGCCTGCTCCTTATGGTCTATAAGGGTTTCAGCTGCTTGTCTCAGGGTACTGGCTTCGGCACTGAAGCAGCTGCAGCGTCTCCCAGTACTGCTGAGTATACTTTGCTTTTTAGTTTTATAGTGATGCCTCCTCCCCCGTTTCCAATGGATCTTTGGCTGAGCCATCCGTATAGGCGTGTGTCCAGGCTGTTGGTGGAAATTGTTGGTTGATGTAATTTGTAGCTATCTGTTTTTTCTGTTCCTCTGTTTGTGTCTTTTTGTAATCGATGTTGGGGATATTGCATATAGAAAGAATACAACTGAAATCAAGGAAAAGTCTGCGGACTGTACAGCTCTCAGAACAGAGCCCCGAAAGAAACTACATAGAACAATGGCGCCAAAAGAACGGTGAAGGTTGGATAAAGATTAAAGAAGAACCTACATCAGGACATGATTTGCCATATACTTCGTGGAGACCTCTGAACAGGTTAAGGACAGGTGTATCCAGGTGTGGGTCTAGCCTGAAAAAAGTAGATTATCGGACAATAAATACTGCGCATGTGCGGCCGTCCAGTACCCGGAACACCTGATTATATGTCCTAGAATGCAGGAGTCCTGTGCAGTGGAGGACCTGATCTTGGCAAAGGAAAGAACCCTAGCTGTGGTTGGCTTTGGGGCGAATACTATGCAAGGTTGTCGGACACGGAAAGCAAGTAAGTGACTGCTCTAAAAGGTTGCTACTTGCTGTTTATTTATAAGTCTATGCTTTGTTCAGGTGTGGCCAAGGACCTGGAGTGATTACAGGTGTAACTTCATAGTCCTGCTATATATCTCCGGAACGGTGATAATTAAAGGATTAAACATGATACCGACTGCATTTTCCTAGCAAACATCTGAGCCCTAAAACGCCAGCAAAAACAGAAAGTTAAAAGTCATCAGTTAATTAGATGTATATAGGCCTGTCCTCGAGAGCAACTTGTTCTTGCACATTTTTTGGGTGGGGGGTTTGCATTATCCTTATTTCTCTATTCCACATAGCGGTGGGCGTTGCACTAGGGTTTTTATTTTGCGAATGTCGGCCCAGTACATCCGACTTCGCCATGCATTTTATGTAATTGTCTGCTTCCTCCTGCATTTTCTAAGGGTTTGCTTCCCCAGGATAACGGCCGGTGCTGTGATGGGGAGCGAACCCAGCACCTTTTGCCTGTGAGCCATGTCATTTAGCCATTAGCCCACGCCCTCCCCTCGTTCTTGTACGTGAAACGACTATCGGCTAAAAACTAATGGTAAGGAAACGGAAGCATTTCTTTTCTTTCCTGACGTTTATCCTTCGTTGAACGACACGGGGTCGTAATTTACAGCGAGGTTACGATATCTGCGCTTTTTAAAACCCGTCATATCCGTTTTCAGTAGGGCATTGTTGGAACTGGGAATGCTTTCCATCTTCAATCCTTATTCTACTGGTCAGACTGCACGAGTGCAGCACGTTTACAGGGCCGCCAATTAGAGGTGCAATACGGTCTTGGCTAGTTGTGGTTTGTTCACCCTGTTAGCTGTTCCACGTTTGCTTCACTATTCCCGTGCGGTTAAATGATTTGCTTATTCCCGCAGCCCTCCCTAGGTATTACCGAAAACTAGGTAGTTCTTCCTATTGTACACTTAGATACATGAAGTGGAGGCTAACCGGAACGACGGTAGTGCATCGTGGGAAATGTTGAACAGATTTGAATATAGTTTGGCTTGGCTTCGTTCGTTCTCAATCTCCCGCTACCAAACCCTGAAAGGGCTTAAGTAGCAGAATATAGTCCAGAGAACGGAATGGGTTGTGTCGTAGTTTACAGCTTGACTGCGATAATTGCACCTTTTGGTCCAACACATCCGACTTCAGCAAGCATTTTTGAGTACCGGTTTAGCATTCCCTCTTCGATCCCTTCTCCTTAGCCAGTCTGCTCTGCTGCAGCCTGTTATCCAGGATCACAGCGTGGATGTGTAAAAGGGTCTTGGCTGCTTTGGTTCGCTGGCCCTGACGCTAGCAATCAGCTATGGGTCGCTGACCACTGCAGTTCATGCGCTGCTCATCATCTTGATCCCAGATTCGAATATGATAGACATGTTTGTTGAATACATGTGTACCGCAGGGAGATGATCGGTTTCGATTGATTGATGGAATTAATTATTTTGACATGTAATAATTTGTTTTAGCTGTGGAAGCTGATGCATAGCAATGTTTAATGTGTATCGTGTAGTGCCCAAATAGCACCTATATTAATAGGTAATTTATTTTATATACATTCCTGGACTATTACTAACAATGGCGTATCGAGGGACGGGCATGATGGGTTGCCATCCCACGTAATGCGGGAAGGGCACGCACTCGTCAAATGGCCAAGTTGTTGCTCTGCAAACACTTCTATTCAATTATATATTTCAAAATGCTACTGTCATTATGGTGTTTATTCATATTTGTTGCAGTCCGATCGGAGGATTATATAGCTAGGGAATAAAGGCCGCTTGCGCCTGAAGTTGTAACATTGAACAGGTTTATCATTGAAAGCACTATTTCTTCCTGAGTTCCACCAACAAAACCTGCAACTGAAACTTCCACCTCACTTCACAATGTGTTTCTTGACCTCTCTATTCGTGTCCTTCCCTGAGGGTAGATTAGTTTTCCATTTGTTACTTTTGAAAGAACAAAACCTAGGCAGTACAAGATATTTAACCCGTGTCCTCTTTGTCAAGACATATGCATATTAACAGTTCGACTACACGCTCTTCAGTTGATTAACACCCCCGGTATATCAGCAGGTTCTATTATTTAAACTTTCGTCATCAAATTCAAAACCACACACTTCTTAATATACAATAGCTCTGCAAAAACTCACTGACCTGTATGTTCACATATGTATGTTAAATATATAATATATATAATCATTGGTGTCTCAGATTCTGTAGACCATACGCGTGACATCCTGTCTGTTGTGTGCAGCTGTGTCTCCTGGATTTCGACACTACACCAAGGTCCGGGTCTATCAGACATACGTTCTTGGAACTCTAATGAATGGAAGCGAGACTTGGAGCACTCACATTAATCAGGAATGGCGGCTCAACACCTTTTACATGATGTGCCTACTGCGTAAATTGGGGATTGGGTGACAATATAGAGTGTGTCACATAATGGAGTCTTACAGCGAGCACACACTCACAGCATGCACTCACCGTTGAGTTAACGACATGTTTGATTGTTTACCTCAATGAAGGATGAGAGGCTGCCAAAGGATATCATATATGGACAGCAGGTCATTAGAGCTAAAAGAATCGGCCGTCTCGCACTGTGAATCAAGGGAATATGTAAGAGGGACATGAAGTCCTACAACATCCTATCTGAGGGCTGGGAAACGCTCAGGATCGAGCTGTTTGAAGACAGTCAGCTAGGACGGACATAGTGGCTGCCGACGTTCGCTGAGGCCATCTGGCTGCAGAGGTAAGAGAAAGACTAAAGACATCATGGAACACCCCGGCACGCCAGCCTCCTCAGCATGGCTGTATGATCTGTGGTCAGAACTGTCACTGGTGGATCGGCATTTACAGTCATAGCAGACAGTGTCGAAATACATGAGCGAGAGGTGGACATAACTCACATGGTGCCATGCGCACGGTCTACAGAGACTGAAACACCAATGAATATATATATATATATGTGCGTGTGTGTGTATGTGTGTGTGTATGCGTATGTATGTGTGTGTATGTTGGTTTATTGTGATTTAGGCTCACGTCTACATACGCTCTAAGTGTGTTGATGCGTACAATCGTTAGATCGTGTATTATCATTCCTGGGCTCTATGCCGTGATTCTTCTTCTTCTTCGTACGCAGTCAGACAGTAACCATTATTTTTTCGAAAAAAGCGGCGGTCATCCTGAGGCTGTCGCCACTGCCATAGAGCTTGTCTTGCAGTTCCACTGGTGATGGCCACATCTGCTCTCTCTGATCCTCGTATGTCGGGCAGTTCTGCAGCAGATGTTCAGCGGTCATTTTGCCAGTACCGCACGGGCATTCGTCGGTACCACCTATCTTCAATTTGTTGAATAGGTGGTACTCAGTCTATTGTGGCCAGTGCGAAGTCTGAAGACAACGACCTGCTCTTTTCGGTTCAACTGGTAATAGGCATCGTTTTTGGTGTAACCAGTATGTTCGGTTTCCCATTTGGTCATGTATCTGGCTTTGATAAGCCGTTTTGACTCTTCGTACGTCATACTAGTATCTGTTTGTGGTAGTCTTGCACCTTCTTTTGCCAGTCTGTCTGCCTCCTCGTTGCCTTGGATGTTGCAGTGTGATGGGACCCACTGTACCACTACCCTTTTTGGTGCGGACTGCTGGCACAGTTTGCAGAGTGCTGCTCTTAAGTCATTAAGCTCAGTGTTTTTCTGGCTTTTTAGCGCTGTGACTACGGCGAGAGCATCTGTAAGCAGGACTATATGGCTTTCATTTTCATTGTGTGTCACCATTTCTTCCACTGCCGCCCTCAGTGCCTCCGCCTCCGCTCTGAAATTGCTTGTGTACTTACCAGTAGCGAATGACAGTCTTATTTGTTTGCCATTTGGTAGGTTCAGGAATGCTCCTGCCCCTCCGTTCTGTGTAGCGTTTGTTACAGAACCGCCGGTGTATGCATGGGTACAGTTCATGCTTGGGTAGCTTTTCGATATGAAGCTTAGGGTAGTATCTCTCCTTTCTTTTTCAGTCTGTCAGTTTTTGTTTGCAATACCTGGTATATTTTCTACCACCTCTGGAAATATATCCTGCCTCCAGGTAGGTTTTAGTACAGTGGTGATGGGTTTTGGTGTTGTTAGTGCGTTTATGGGATCTTCGTGCATCTTTGCTTTGGCTATTTCTGCAAAGTTTCTCCGCTTTAGTTTCCCATTTCCCAAATTGTTTAGTCTCTGGTGCATTGGATGGTCAGTCAGTCTTCGGAGTTTCTATGACTGCAGCTGGACTCTGCAGTCTCTTCTATCGGTCATGGATTGCAGTTTTGTAATCTTTTCAAGTTCTACAATTGGCGTTGACTTCATGCCTCCTGTTATAACTCTCATGGCTTGGTTTTGGAGTTTGCTAACTTTATCGAAGTTCGCCTTTGCTGCTGTTGTCCATGCTGCAATGCCATACTCGAGAACTGGTCTCACTCTTCCAGTGTACAGTTTCTTTAGTATGCCTTCGTCTGCTCCCCAGCTTGTGCCAGCAAGTTTCATCATGATTGCCATTCTTTCTCTTGATCTCATTCGGTTTCTCTCGATCTGACTTTTCCATGTCATGCGCCGATCAAATGTGACTCCCAGATAGGTTGGGTTGTTAACGACATGTTTGATTGTTTATCTCAATGAAAGATGAGAGGCTGCCAAAGGATATCTTATTTGGACAGCAGGTCATTAGAGCTAAAAGAATCGGCCGTCTCGCACTGTGATTCAAGGAAGTTAGAAGAATCGGCCGTCTCGCACTGTGATTCAAGGAAGTTAGAAGAATCGGCCGTCTCGCACTGTGAATCAAGGAAGTTAGAAGAATCGGCCGTCTCGCACTGTGAATCAAGGAAGTTAGAAGAATCGGCCGTCTCGCACTGTGATTCAAGGAAGTTAGAAGAATCGGCCGTCTCGCACTGTGAATCAAGGAAGTTAGAAGAATCGGCCGTCTCGCACTGTGAATCAAGGAAGTTAGAAGAATCGGCCGTCTGCACAGTGATTACAGGAAGTTAGAAGAATCGGCCGTCTAGCACTGTGATTCAAGGAAGTTAGAAGAATCGGCCGTCTCGCACTGTGATTCAAGGAAGTTAGAAGTATCGGCCGTCTCGCACGGTGATTAAAGGAAGTTAGAAGAATCGGCCGTCTCGCACTGTGATTCAAGGAAGCATGGAAGAGGGACATGATGTCCTGCAATATCCGAGGGCTGGGAAACGCTCAGGATCGAGCTGTTTGAAGACAGTCAGCTAGGACGGACATAGTGGCTGCCGACGTTCGCTGAGGCCATCTGGCTGCAGAGGTAAGAGAAAGACTAAAGACATCATGGAACACCCCGGCACGCCAGCCTCCTCAGCATGGCTGTATGATCTGTGGTCAGAACTGTCACTGGTGGATCGGCATATACAGTCATAGCAGACAGTGTCGAAATACATGAGCGAGAGGTGGACATAACTCACATGGTGCCATGCGCACGGTCTACAGAGACTGAAACACCAATGAATATATATATATATATATGTGTGTGTGTGTGTGTATGTGTGTGTGTATGCGTATGTATGTGTGTGTATGTGGGTTAATTGTGATTTAGGCTCACGTCTACATACGCTCTAAGTGTGTTGATGCGTGCAATCGTTAGATCGTGTATTATCATTCATGGGCTGTATGCCGTGATTCGACAAACTTGGCAACTCTGGCAAACATGCCTGCCATCTTGCGTATCGTATACCCGTCTTTGTTTGTTCTGTGATCTGTTTGTGTTTCCATCTGTTTTTTGCCCCTGACTGGGGCTTTGTGGCCTTGACGTAGGGTTCATTCTGTTTTTGTCTTTGTGCTGTCACAGAACCATTGTCTGTTATGTTTTTTCTCGACTGTGTGAAAATGTTCTAGTCGACATGTACATCTACAAATATGGTTGCCCTTGTGTAGGTCCTACCTCTTGTGCTAATTGATGGTAGCCAGCATCTAATTAGCCGGCTGGACTCAGGAAGTACTGCGTTTTTTTGGTTTTGAGCGTTTTTTTGGTTTTGAGCGAGTCCGAGCTGTTTCCAGTTGATTTTGCCTCGGGCACGAGTTGTTCAGTGGAAGGCTGAGTTCTTTGTTTTAGGATCGTGTGTCTAAAGCATGTACACGGTTTAATTTGCAATCATATTTACCAGTTTTTGTTCGATCTTTCTATTTCTTCAATATTGGCATACATTGACTCAAACATTCTTGGTGACTTTTTGGTATTGACTGCCAACTCAATCCGTATTGTATCGTCGTATTGAATCAGGCGGTTTTTTGTTTGTGTTATTCGAATTGTTAGTTGTTTTTGTTTGCTATTTGTTCTTAATGACGGCATTGTGTTTTGTTTTGTATTTGTTCTATATATGTTTTTTAATCGATGAAAGCAGTGATGTGTGTGGTGCTGCAAATTGGCAGTTAATTATGTTATTTCATTTAAATAGTCAAGCATATTTGCTTATTTTGCTAAGACATGGACTTCTAACCACAGACCTAGTCTTTTTCGATATATTCGAACGTTAGCATCGTGATAGTTAGGCAATCGGTCTGGGATGAGGCTAGCAAGCTCATTATGTAAAACAAATGTGCTACAGGTAAGCGCATCCACAAGAATTCATAAATATCTTGACACAGATTTGCCGCTATCAGAATAAATACTGGTCCAAAAGGAAGTAGTGCACAAGCTGACAGCAACCACCGACTCACAGCTTGCTGCTTATAGCAAAGTCAGCGAACTAGAGCTAACTAAGACCCCACGTGGTGGTCCTGGAAACAGTATATACTAGTCACAAGTGTAGTCTGCTGCAGCGATAGGGGTCACAGTAGGAAGGTGAAAGGAACTCACAAAAGTTGGGCGAAATAGCATGTGTTGGTCCTAAAGGCGCAGAAGTCGCAGCCTCGCTGTAAACATCAACACAGAGCTACAACGTCTTTTTCAGTACAAACGCAGACGAAGAAGAAGACAGATAAATACAGCAGTAGCAAGAATGTAAAACGACCACGCGATAATACTGATGACGATGACATAAAGACGAAAGCTGAAAAAGTCGACACGAAATTTCTGAATTGTAATACTTGTAGATTTGAACTCGGCCCAACAGCGTTCATTTGGCGTGTGCTCAGCATCACTATTACAAAACACTTGACTGACATACGTAAAATCAAGATTATTCGCTTTTCTAACTTACACAGATGAGTAAAATCGCAGGTAGACCCCCTACAGGGTTCAACAAAAACGAGTACTCAGCTTACACAATTCAGTGATATTTCCAGCTTCCTCTTTCTCTCTCTTTCTCTTTGACTCATTTGTTCTTTGTTTCATTGTGTGTGTCTGTGTGTCATTTCTCTTCCCCTTTCTCCCTCCCGGCTCCAATACAACTTACCTACTTAGTCGCTCCCCTTCTACCGTGAGGTGTAGAGGTGACTCCAATACAAGAGATTATAAATAATATTTTTAAAAATAGAAGGAGATTTGAAAGTCACTTGTCAAATATCCCTTACACATGCAATTTCTCGCCACTATTCAAATTATAACTGTCTACATTCTGAATTTCAAGATTGATGTCGCTTGAAAGTTTGAAGATCAACAATTGATCAATCAATCGATCAATCAATCACTCCATCTTATCTGATCTTATTTTATTTTATCAATCTGTAGGTCTGTCTGCCTTTCTGTATGCCTGTCTGTCTTGTCTTTCTTTTCTATTTTGCCTGTCTTGTCTGTCATGTCTGTCTGTCTGTCTATCTCATTATTTGTCTATATATTTATTATCTGTCCATTAATTCATTCATTAATTCAGCTATCATCGATTGATCTATAAATCCATCCAATTGTTCATGTATACATCCCTGTATCCATCCATTAATGCATTCTTCCATTCACTTTTCTTTTCCCCAATGCACTCATCCATTCATTGATCTTTCTATACATTCATTCACCCACCCATCCATCTATCCATTCATACAAAAGCCTGTCCACAAAGCCGTTCACTGGCAATCCATCCATCCATTCATCCGTCCGTCAATCATTGATCTCATTTTTCTATCAGTCCATCCTTCAAGTCTTTGATCTACGTATCTACCTATATAGTTATCCCCTTCCTGTAACGCGCTGTAAATAAGGAATTTGAAGACGCAAATAAAGAAAATAAAAGCCACACTTTAAGCTAGAAGCACAGTCTCAAGTTGAGATATTGAAGTGCAACATTAAAGAAAGGTAATATATTTGTGTGAGGAGATTATGTTGATAACCCCTTCAATTTGCATGTCTGTCACGTGTAAGGGATAGGGCTAGATATACAGTCCCCCGTTAACAAAAAATGTAGCTTTTACTTTGTGTTCAGTTTAACTGGGCATGTCGGGGATTTTTCTCAGTAGAAAAACTTCTCTTTAAACATAAATAACTGACAAAACTACTTTACTGCAAAATTGCCACAGCAGAACACATTACAAACAGATACACGCGTCAGTACACTGGCCAATAAGTCCACATCAAAAATAGATTTATATATCGCCCAAGGACTACGGTCTGGGGTTCAAAGTTGTGTGCCTTGGTCTGTAGAATCCAGGAAGACAAAAACCTTAATCAAACATAAATTACTGTAGCAGTGATTTTACATGATGAAATTGCTAACCCATGTGCAGCCCTCGATATTCGTCTTTTACAAAATGCTTCTCAGGTTACAGTCGTTTTGATATTTGCCTTCCAGAGTACAGCTCATTTGTTTGCCCACAGTCTTCACATACAACAAATACAATTCGACAGAACATCTAAAAACTATGACTTAATTCAGAAATCGCAATGCCAGAATGAGAACAACATTATGTAGATTATATCCAATTGTTGACTGGGGCTGTTAGCTTTGCCTGCAGTAATAATGCACATGCTATGCCGGCTCACGATTGGAAGAAAATCCTCTGACGCGCATCACTTATCACCCTTCGTCTCTGACAACATATTCAGAAACTATATGAGATAGTTTCCCCTTGCAGGAAATAAATTGATATACTCGGACTTGAGTTAGCGTGTCTTCCCTAACACAAGCTATCCTGGCTTTGCTTCAATTACTAAGAACCATTTGTAAAGTAATCGATAACATATTTGGGGCCTGGAAAGAATGTGGCATAACCACTGTCGCGTATGATAAAGATATCCTTGAACGCGTATGTGCATTATATTCCGAAACTGTGAGGAATGAAATTTCGTTTTCTCTGTATCCATGCCCAATAGATATATCCGCTCAGTTTAGACCAGTTTACCGATAGATTTATGCTCGTTCAGCACTATTTGCCTGATTAGAATATTAGTAGACGCGAGAAATAAACTTGCATACAATACAGGAATTTACATTCTAAGTAGGAATATTACAAGTGAACCAAGTAAATGATTATGAGGAAGCATTACATAGTATTTAGTTATGTAAAGATGATTAATTCTTCTCCATTTTGTTATTTACGTAACATACGTACCCATTGTAGACAAACCCTTATAAGATATATGCGGCAAAGCACTTTCAAAGCTTATACAGTGTGATTTATTGTAGAAATCTATTTTACATGTGGATATAGTTGCTAGCTTCATGCAAAACCCTCTTTAGCATCATTTTACAACAATGTTTGGAGAGGCAGTGGTACTATTCTTTCGTCATAGTAAGTGGAAATGGAATCCACACGAGCATTCAATGAGCTCAAAGTTCATATGCGATACAGGAAGGTAGATTACATCTACTGACCTTGTCAGGTTAGGGTTCAGGATAATGAAAGAGCCGACATCTTGAGTTAAAAAGTTTTATTGGTACATTTGAGATGGATTGAGGTAGCATTGTGAAGTCTGAAAAGGCTACTTGTCGAAAAATGAACCCGGTGACAGAAAAATCATCAATTCGTAGAATGTATAGTAGGAATTTCAAACAAAGGCAATGAGGATTGTTACACATGAGAAAACGACGAATGTTTGTGTACAATCAGCGAGCTACAAAAACAATCATTACTAACACGCTTCACAATTTTCTGAGAGAGACAACGCATCTATATGTATGTCAGGAGTGCTGCTAAGTAGATTATTAACAACAAACACAACCAGAATTAACAGAAAAGTTCCAACTGCGGTCCACCGGGTCAAGTGTGACCCACATACATTTATGGTGTAGCCCACGCTAATACTTACAATATTCCTTAAATTATGTATAAAATATAATTCTAAGTTTAGGCGTAACTGTTCAGATGAAACGCAATGTCCTTCACCAACGCAGTTGTTCCGTCGATAGAAGTGTCCCCTAATTTATGTATCCCTAATTTTATAAATGATACAGGAAGAGACAAAGGAGGTACTAATTGCATATAGGCTAATGACTCAGCGTTTGAGAAGACATACACCATGCTATATGTGCGACATGGTGGGGGCAAATGGCAAGGTGAGCCATGTATTTGAATACGGGATATATGATATATGACGTGCTTTGACACGGACATAATACCATGCGATGACGCAAACAGTCCTGATTTTCCCTTGCGCACACTATGGGAGACGCTTCAATGCTCGGATTGGTCTTGTGAATAGTCATGGACTGTAGCCACATACATTTTGTCAAAGCACAATAATATCCTATCGTCTGAATAGACTGGATGTGCCAATCATGTTAAGGATAACCGCGTGCTCTGTCTGTCATGGTGTGCTCTGTCTGTTATTGTGTGCTCTATCTGTCATGGTGTGCTCTGTCATGAAGTTTTCTGTATGTCATGGTGTGCTCTGTCAAGGTGTGCTCTGTATGTCATGGTGTGCTATGTCTGTCATGGTGTGCTCTGTCATGAAGTTTTATGTATGTCATGGTGTGCTCTGTCTGTCATGGTGTGCTCTGTCTGTCATGGTGTGCTCTGTCTGTCATGGGGTGCTCTGTCTGTCATGGTGTGCTCTGTCTGTCATGAAGTTTTCTGTTTGTCATGGTGTGCTCTGTCATGGTGTGCTCTGTATGTCATGGTGTGCTATGTCTGTTATTGTGTGCTCTGTCTGTCATGGTGTGCTATGTCTGTCATGAAGTTTTCTGTATGTCATGGTGTGCCCTGTCATTGTGTGCTCTGTATGTCATGGTGTGCTCTGTCTGTTATTGTGTGCTCTGTCTGTCATCGTGTGTTCTGCCTGTCAGGGTATGCTCTGTATGTCGTGGTATGCTCTGTCTGTCATGGCGTGCTCTGTCATGGTGTGCTCTTTCTGTCATCGTGTGCACTATCTGTCATCGTGTGCTCTGTCTGTCATCGTATGCTCTGTCTGTCATGGTGTGCTCTGTCTATCATCGTGTGCTCTGTCTGTCATCGTGTGCTCTGTCTATCATCGTGTGCTCTGTCTGTCATCGTGTGCTCTGTCTATCATCGTGTGCTCTGTCTGTCATCGTGTGCTCTCTCTGTCATGGTGTGCTCTGTCCTTTTGCTCTCTGTCTGTCATTGTGTGCTCTGTCATGGTGTGCACTATCTGTCGTGGTGTGCACTGTCTGTCATGGTGCTCTCTGTCGTCATTTTGCTCTCTGTCATGGTGTGCTCTGTCTGTTATCGTGTGCTCTGTATATCATCGTGTGCTCTGTCTATCATCGTGTGCTCTATCTGTCATCGTGTGCTCTGTCTATCCTTGTGTGCTCTGTCATCGTGGGCTCTCTCTCTGTCATGGTATGCTGTCATTTTGCTCTCTGTCTGTCATGGTGTGATCTGTCATGGTGTGCACTGTCTGTCATGGTGCTCTCTTGTCATTTTGCTCTCTGTCATGGTGTGCTCTGTCTGTCATCGTGTGCTCTGTCTGTCATGGTGTGCTCTATCTATCATGGTGTGCTCTGTCTAGCCTATCGTTTCAAGTCTGTTTAAGGAGAGAGATCATGGCTGTCTGTGTGGTAGACAGCTCGTCTCTCACATCAGATGTACCTCGTTCAGTTTGCTGCACCTTACCTTAGCGAAACCAAAGCTCCGCTATGGGTTGAACGTGATGAACTATATGGTTGAGAAATAAAGGTCGCTTACACCTTGCTTTTGCTAGTCTGTAGATTCAGATCATTAGCCTGTTGCGTCTAAAGGATGGAGGGGCTTCCTCTGTTGAGGCTTCCATGCTGGCCACCGTTTCTGCTTCCCTGCTGTTTATTTGCTACTAAAATGTAATGTATATGTCATTCATGAATCCAGCACCCAGCTGATGGGTCTGGTACGAGGTCCAGAATATCTACACACCAGGATAGAAGAGGAGCGACTAATTGAGTACGGGCTATTGTTTTCTCTACAAAATGATCACTTGAATATGGAAAATGACTCGTAGAAGCAACTTTATTGCAAACTGGACGACCACTTGTGTGTACTCAATTCCATTCGGTGTTGAAAGTGCAGGGGGCAGAGATCGAACTCTGTAACTCCCAGCAGCGAACATGAAATATTATATTGTCATCGTCATGTACTATTTTACAGCTGGGTCGACTGGGAAAAGTAGTTGTAACATGAAAAATAACCGTATTAGTGACTTGAACCTTGAACGCTGATTGTTTAAGCCAAACTCGCTTTCCTGAGGACACACGCTCGAATTTCACCCCCTCCCCAACCAAGATAACTTTCTTCCATTTACGTAATCAATCTGAGCTGATTTCAAGTGGCATCGGTTACTTTGAAGCTTGAAGAGGCGCATTGCACACTGGTAAGGTCAAGGTAGTCTCATAGCAGACACTTCCTCGGGATTGAACTGCTGGAGACTACGTTGCATTAGGTCTCTGTGTTTTATGATTTGAGGTGGCCAGTTCCGAACCTCTTTGCCTTAGAGCATACGATGGCAGCAATTCATATTTAACATCCGTGAGTAAACAAAATGGTAGAAAACAACATCACTTTTAATTGTCTGAACATTGTTTGGTAAATTTTTATTTTAAACAATTGTTGTTGTTGTTGTTGTTGTTGTTGAATGCCCACGGTAGTATCTTTACTCTTTTGTACACCATAAAATGAACTTTTGGTGGCTGGTTGCAGTAGATTTCCTCACATCTCTAGCGTGCTGATGACGGTGGACAGGAGCCCTCCAGGCAGTTGTTCAATGTTTGACTTCATCTGCGTATCACTCACTGCTACGGAGATCACATCGATCCCCAGGTTATTTTAATCGAAGACTCAACGTCATAGCACACGTTTGAACCCATAGTGCTCTGTTCTTCTCCAAATCGTTTGGAGAATTCCAGCACACTGCACGCACTCCCTAGCACTGGCATGGATCGCGTAAAGGATTGGCTAAATTTAGAACATCGTTTTCATTTTTTCCGGGTAGCAGCTGTTAAGCCTACTCTTTTCGATTTCTAACTGCCGATGGATTGTTAACGTGCGCGACACTGCACACGGGTATCCGATCTCTACTACCCAGACATTCGGGGAAATATCAGGAAGACAACGTGAAAAAATGCCGGTCTCCACCGTGATTTAAACCCACCGCCTCCAGCACCCGAGGCGAACGTCTTACCTCGAGACCACTCAGTCCCGATTCCTACCTAGTTAGCCAGATTGCCGTTAAACAGATCTGTTTTGTGGGATAACTGCGTGGAAGTGAAGTGGGGTCTTGGTCAGTTGAGATAACTGCTTGAAAGTGAGGTGGGGTCTTGGTCAGTTGGGATAACTGCGTGGAAGTGAGGTGGGGTCTTGGTCAGTTGGGATAACTGCTTGGAAGTGAGGTGAGGTCTTGGTCAGTTGAGATAACTGCTTGGAAGTGAGGTGGGGTCTTGTTCAGTTGAGATAACTGCTTGGAAGTGAGGTGGGGTCCTGGTCAGTTGGGATAACTGCGTGGAAGTGAGGTGGGGTCTTGGTCAGTTGGGATAACTGCATGGAAGTGAGGTGGGGTCTTGGTCAGTTGGGATAACTGCGTGGAAGTGAGGTGGGGTCTTGGTCAGTTGGGATAACTGCGTGGAAGTGAGGTGGGGTCTTGGTCAGTTGGGATAACTGCGTAGAAGTGAGGTGGGGTCTTGGTCAGTTGAGATAACTGCGTGGAAGTGAGGTGGGGTTTTGGTCAGTTGGGATAACTGCGTGGAAGTGAGGTGGGGTCTTGGTCAGTTGGATTTACTGCGTGGAAGTGAGGTGGGGTCTTGGTCAGTTGGGCTAACTGCTTGGAAGTGAGGTGGGGTCTTGGTCAGAATATTTTACCTGAACCTGACTAACATTGTGTGATCAGTATGTTTTGTCTGACCAGACGTTAATCTCATCTGTCCTTGTAAGCGTAAGCTCTATATCATTTGAACTGGTCCATACCGAGTGTGTTTATTGTATAGAGCTGAGATCTACAAACGTGTAAGTACCAGCACACATTGGACACATCTTCGCGTCGGGCCAGAGCAAAGGAATCATGTTTTTAAATAAACGAATAAGAATAATTGTTTTCATTTTCTTTAATTAACCGATTAACCGAATGAAATAATTCCGAACAAAAGAGCAATGGGGCAATGACCTAGAAAGAATACCCTACCTACACTAAGAAATGAGATAATGTGTAAAAATATTACAATTTAGAAAATGGTCTCACGAAATAATTCTGGACATTACTACAGCATTCCATTAATTTGGTAATAATTATATTGAATTAAATTGGAATGGTATTAACTGAAATTATTATTAGTTTCAATATTATTATTATATCTAGATAATGGTATATAGTTTATATATTTTAATGGAGGTCTAAATGTAGTCAGGTGATAGTTTATAGAGCCCTATAGTGTAGAGATACAGTCAGTATGTCTGCAAATCTGAATCGATGTGGTAGCAATAAACTGTGTTCCCAATCTGCAAGTGAACATCCAAAACCTTTTAGTTTTAACATCGCTAGCATTGACTTGGACATTATTTATTGGTGGAAGTCCAATGATTTCTGTTGACCCGTGTCGAGGGTATGTCTTGTGTAAGGGATTAACGGGTATACTCGTTGACTCGTGTGACTGTTGATTTCATAACCCACAGCGAGTGTACGGCAGGAATGGAATGTTCCAGTTTGTTTTTATTCTTCTTCGTTTTCTTGTTTTTTGTTCTTGTAGTTTTTCTTTTTCTTGTTCTTCTTCTTGTTATCTATATCCTTGGGTTTGTTGTTCTTATTGTCTATCTTCTGCTTTTTTTTATTGTTTTCGTTTTTGTGTGTTCCTTTTCTTCTTCTTCTTTCTTTTTCTTCTTCTTCTTCTTCTTCTTCTTCTTATTCTTCTTCATCGTCTTCTACTTCTACTTCTACTTGTTCTTCTACTTCTTCTTCTTCTTCTTCTTCTACTTCTTCTTCTTCTTCTTCTTCTTCTTCTTCTTCTTCTTCTTCTTCTTCTACTTCTACTTCTACTTCTACTTTTTCTTCTTCTTCTTCTTCTTCTTCTTCTTCTTCTTCTTCTTCTTCATCGTCTTCTACTTCTACTTCTACTTCTACTTGTTCTTCTTCTTCTTCTTCTTCTTCTTCTTCTTCTTCTTCTTCTTCTTCTTCTTCTACTTCTACTTCTACTTCTACTTTTTCTTCTTCTTCTTCTTCTTCTTCTTCTTCTTCTTCTTCTTCTTCTTCTTCTTCTTCTTCTACTTCTACTTCTACTTCTACTTTTTCTTCTTCTTCTTCTTCTTCTTCTTCTTCTTCTTCTTCTTCTTCTTCTTCTTCTTCTTCTTCTTCTTCTTATTCTTCTTCATCGTCTTCTACTTCTACTTCTACTTGTTCTTCTTCTTCTTCTTCTTCTTCTTCTTCTTCTTCGTCTTCTTCTTCTTCTACTTCTTCTTCTTCTTTTACTTCTATTTCTACTTCTACTTCTTCTTCTTCTAATTCTACTTCGTCTTGTTAATCGTGTTCTTCAATTGTTTTCTTCGTTTTCTAATACTTCTATCTGTTCTTCTCCACCTAATCTTTTTCTCTTGCTTGTTCTTGATCTTCTTGTTCTCCTGACTTTTCTTCTGATTTTTCTTCTACCCGTTTTTTTTTTCTACCTGCCATTCAGATCTTTGTTGTATTTATTGTTGTATTATTGGTGGTTTTTTTAATTTTTCCATTACTGTTTTTTCTGCACTTTCATCTTTTCCTTTCCTTTTTTTTTTTTTGTGTGCTTCTTGCTGCACTTTTTATTTATACTCTTGTTCTTGTTCCTTCTCTTATTTATATCCATCTTTTCCTTCTCTATGTTGTAACATTTCAGTCGAAGTATAGAAAATTGAATGTATGTTTCCCACAGAAGACCATTCTGAAGCTCTATTTGCGTCCATGCAGTGGTCATTATCTTGGAAACTTGGTTTCCATTATGAAGCTGTTAGCTTCATACACGACGGTCTATACTTGCCTTTGTTAATACCCTTAGAAGAATACAGTGGGTCTGATCTTTGTTGCCTGGATCCAAAAAGAGTAATGTTCAGTATTAAGAGATGGCAATAATGGATGTCATATTAATACTGAAAACGTCATGCCAAAAGCACATTCAGTAAGTGTCCACTCGTACGAGTCAGTTTACACAACAGATCGGATAGAATAAGGATGTACGTTACACTTAAAGCTGTTCATCTGGGACTAAGGGGAAGACATAATTAAAAATATAGTTAATCTAAACGATAAATGTGGTATCGTTCGAGGATGAGGCAGCAAGTGGAGAGTACAGGAATTGTTTGTTGAGATAAACAAAGAAATACTTATAATCTTGAGTGGGCTGTGTGGGTTTCTGGGGTTAGGGTTAGGGTTAGAAAGGAAAAGCACTTGTACGACGAAGGCGTATATGAGGCGCAATAACAAGATATGTAATCCCACATGTAGTCCAATATGTAGTCCTACATGTAGTCCTCCACATGTAGTCCCACATGTAGTCCAATATGTAGTCCCATATGAAGTCCCACATGTAGTCCAATATGTAGTCCCATATGTAGTCCCACATGGAGTCCTATATTTAGTCCGATATGTAGTCCCACATGTAGTCCCACATGTAGTTCTATATGCAGTCCCATATGTAGTCCCATATGTAGTCCCACATGTAGTTCCATAGGAAGTCCCATATGTAGTCTCATATGTAGTCCAACATGTAGTTCTATATGTAGTCCGATAAGCAGCTCAATCTGTAGTCTAATATGTAGTTCGATGGGTGGTCTGATAGGTAGTCCTATGTCTAATCCCGAATGGAGTTAAATATGTAGTTTTATATGTAGTCCCCTATGTGGCCCAAGATATATTCCCATGTGTTATCCAATATGTTGTCTCAAATGGAGTCCAATTTGTAGTCCGATAAGTAGTATCACATGTAGTCCTGTATGTAGGCATGTATGTCGTTCTGTATGTCGTCCCATCCGTAGTCCCATATTTAGTCCCATCTGTAGTCCCGTATGTAATCACATTTTTAGTCCCATATATAGTCTCATATGTAGTCCCGTATGTTGTCAGGTATGTTGTCCCACATGTAATCCCATATATCGTCCCGCATGTAGTCCCTGATCTCGTCCCGCATGTAGTCCCACATGTAGTCCTATATGTAGTCCGATACGAAGTCCCATAACAGACACTGCTGTTGAGGTGAACGTGTTAGAAACTTCATTTTACAGATTCTCGGGTTTTATGAAGTGGGATGACTAGTTCCCTTCCTTGCTGCTCTTCCATCCTTAACCGCTAACCAGGTACCCGTTTACAACATATGACTGGAGCATGTGGGTAACGGAAATCGAACCACGTATCTTAGCAGTGAGAAGCAAGTGGTCTGCCACTCTGCAAGTCACGGTAGAGTACATGTATAGATGTCCCGTCAAAGACTGTCCGCTGTGTGTGCCAAGTTTGTCTGAGTTCAGTCTTTGAGTATGACAAGTTACGCTAGCTAAACCACAACTCGTGCCAATAAGATTCACACAGATTAATGTGAAAGCAGGTAAACTATACAGAGGTGTGTCCGATGCCCACTTTAACACCATAAACATAGCCACAGCTTGAGGTACACACCGCACCTTACTTGGAACACTGGGATCATGCTATTCAATCGGATATGTAACGTGTGGCTGGTGCCTGTTAGCTTAAATATGTCTTTATTCCATTTTTTAAGAATGAAATGAATTGTTAGACAACTAACTTTACTCTATTCATCTCTCGATTTCATTGCTGGACCTCCGAATTGAAGTTTCTAGATGTATGCCCACCAAATCGGAAATTCGTTGCTCGTCTAATGTCATAGATGCGTACAGCAGTTTCGGCTCAATTGTATTTCGTAACTAGCCTACGTTTTGAAGATTTTGTCTAAGTTTGTTTCATCTCCTTACTAAAGTATAATAAGAAGGATACTTTTCTGGACGCGGAATGGATTTTGTAACATCTTTGCACAACAAACACTTTTGGTCGTAAACAGAAAGCATTTCCGTATCAATATTCGTTGCATAACACGGTTTTATTGCTCTTCTCCTCCACCACCCACCACCAAAATAAACAAAATTAAAACAAATTAAAACAAACGCACAAAACCGCGCTGGTCTTTGATTGTAGACTCTGTGAGAGCGGACGCCATTTTGAATGTAGAATGCGAACGTGCCTTCGACACCTAGCATCAGATAGTACTCACAAGACTAGATGCTGCTCCCATCTAATGGCATCTTTAGAAACTACCAACTACGTTATTCAGCTATTCCATATCAGTTTGTAACCTTTATACTGAGTGATACTCGTATGGTGTTTCAGAAATTATAATTTTAGTACCGTTCATTTGAACTGAACTGAACTTCACTTAACGTCTTTGTACTGGTTTAGAAGACTGCAGAATATGTATGCAACCAGTTTATTTTACGTCACGTAATCTAAATATACATATGCGCGTTCAATCTACTCTTGAATGCATTAATTTACCCTGCCTCCACTATTTCCTGTGGCAATGCATTTCAAGCATTCATCACTCTTTGACTAAAAAAATATTTCCTGGTATCTAATCTGGACCTTTCTTTAGTTAATTTGTCGTTGTGCTACATAATTATGTAAAATAACAAATTTCTCGAAATGTTTGCAGCTGAGTGGGACTTTTTTTTGAGAAATATATAATCACCTGGCTACTACCATGGTGATGTAAGTGGCTAGCTTGTTGAAAATTTGGCGAAAAAATGGTTAGGGTTAAAATGTATCATTGGATATTCGCTTCCCTTACCAGGCATCCCGACACATTTTACGTTTTCGTACCTTAATAATATGCACCCCTCACGTATTTCCTGCCGCTGTTATGTTTGTCTTAAGACAAGTTAACTTCCCTTTTCCGTGAGTGTTTAGGTATACACCTACTTCTCCTGGTCCGAGGATTTCAGAACAGTGATCGTCTTGTAATGCTGTCAGCTAGCTTCAGTAATGAGTGCCCTATCTATTCCAAGGCCTATTCAAGTCTAGTGCCACTGTCATATGGGCATCTGTTCTTTCCCACAGGTCTATATTAGTGCCATCTGATTCTCTCAATTATATGCATGCATCCATTGATGAAAGCTTGACCTTATTAGTTTTACGTTGAAGGGTATAGTCTAACTGCATTTTCCACTGTGGTGCTTGTTGATTAATATTTGTGTGAGGTTTGATATTAGCGGAAAGTGTAGTGAACTACACTCTGCAAGAATAGGTTCACTGCCACACTGATCTCGTAGTACTGCAGTGCTTCCTCACACTTGCATTGTGAGTGTCAAATCTCTCCCGCCACGTTATATTCAAACATCAAGTCCAGGCCTTGAACTTGCAGCCATCAGCCCCAGCAGCAAGGTGGAGATCAACATTGTGATCCCAAAGCTGTTAATCTGCTGCAAAAGTTAGCACTGCACTACAACCAAGCCTACCTTATTCATGTCCTCGGGATTCAAAGAGATATGTGATGAACTTGTCGGGGTATCCAAATTTCGCCATTATTTTCCAGAATATATCTCTTTAGATAATGTCAACGCATTGGACTGGTCAATAAATGTCGTGTACATATCACGATGCGGTTGCTGGCATTTCTCATGGATTGATAAGCATAACATTGCAGACTAATCATGCCGAGAGAAGATCGATAGCCACACTGATTCTCTGGGAGTAGCTCCTACTCAAGATGATTTTCTGATTATGTCGAATTAATCTTTGCTTGTTTTCTTTCAAATTTAGTTAGCAGTCTTCTTTTCATACTTTGAATATTGTCCTATTAATGAATCAATCAATCAGTCAATCGATCAAAAAGCTGACCACTTCCCGCGCAGCATATCTCCACAGCAAATACCCGCAAGTCTTCCTATCGTGAGCCATCTAAGCCAGTTATGACCACGGTTGCCCTCCTGCTTTGACGTTGGCATCCTTCTTCTTCTTCATCGTACGCAGTCAGACAGTAACCATTATTTTTTCGAAAAAAGCGGCGGTCATCCTGAGGCTGTCGCCACTGCCATAGAGCTTGTCTTGCAGTTCCACTGGTGATGGCCACATCTGCTCTCTCTGATCCTCGTATGTCGGGCAGTTCTGCAGCATATGTTCAGCGGTCATTTTGCCAGTACCGTACGGGCATTCGTCGGTACCACCTATCTTCAATTTGTTGAATAGGTGGTACCTCAGTCTATTGTGGCCAGTGCGAAGTCTGAAAACTACGACCTGCTCTCTTCTGTTCAACTGGTAATAGGCATCGTTTTTGGTGTAACCAGTATGTTCGGTTTCCCATTTGGTCATGTATCTGGCTTTGATAAGCCGTTTTGACTCTTCGTACGTCATACTAGTATCTGTTTGTGGTAGTCTCGCACATTCTTTTGCCAGTCTGTCTGCCTCCTCGTTGCCTTGGATGTTGCAGTGTGATGGGACCCACTGTACCACTACCCTTTTTGGTGCAGACTGCTGGCACAGTTTGCAGAGTGCTGCTCTTAAGTCGTTAAGCTCAGTGTTTTTCTGGCTTTTTAGTATTGTGACTACGGCGAGAGCATCTGTAAGCAGGACTATCTGGCTTTCATTTTCACTGTGTGTCACCATTTCTTCCACTGCCGCCCTCAGTGCCTCTGCCTCCGCTCTGAAATTACTTGTGTACTTACCAGTAGCGAATGATAGTGTTATTTTTCTGCCATTTGGTAGGTTCAGGAATGCTCCTGCCCCTCCGTTCTGTGTAGTGTTTGTTACAGAACCGTCGGTGTATGCATGGGTCCAGTCCATGCTTGGGTAGCTTTTCTTTATGAAGCTTAGGATAGTATCTCTTCTTTCTTTTTCAGTCTGGCAGTTTTTGTTTGCAATACCTGGTAAATTTTCTACCACCTCTGGAAATATATCCTTCCTCCAGGTAGGTTTTCGTACAGTAGTGATGGGTTTTGGTGTTGTTAGTGCGTTTATGGGATCTTCGTGCATCTTTGCTTTGGCTATTTCTGCAAAGTTTCTCCGCTTTAGTTTCCCATTTCTCAAATTGTTTAGTCTCTGGTGCATTGGATGGTCAGTCAGTCTTCGGAGTTTCTCTGACTGCAGTTGGGCTCTGCAGTCTCTTCTATCGGTCATGGATTGCAGTTTTGTAATCTTTTCAAGTTCTACAATTGGCGTTGACCTCATGCCTCCTGTTATAACTCTCATGGTTTGGTTTTGAAGTTTTCTAACTTTATCGAAGTTCGCCTTTGCTGCTGTTGTCCATGCCGCAATGTCATACTCGAGAACTGGTCTCACTCTTCCAGTGTACAGTTTCTTTAGTCGTTGGCATCCACCTCCCTTTTCCATGACTGTCTCGGGCGTCCGATTGTTCTTTTACCCTGTCGATTCCAGAACAGAGATTGTCTGGTAATGTTATCAATTGGTTTCCGCAATGTGTGATCTATGATCGCTATCGCCTCCCCCGTATGTCACGCTCAACTGGTAGCTGTTCCGTTCGTCCAATCAGTTCCTAGTTGGTGAACTTGTCATACGATTTCCTCCCTTGTATTTTGCGCAGAAAACCAAAACTTTATTTGTCAGTGACTTTGTTGTCCATCATGTTTCAAAGCCATACAACGGACTTCAAGTTGGAGTTGAAGATTTTCATTTTGGTGGTAGTTTTCATTACTGTTGACTTCCACATAGCCCCTTATGCAATGAAACCTTCTCGTCTCCTGTATACTAAACTGTACTGTGAATATGTAACAGAAAATGAATTTCTACAGGTTGTTCTATGTGCATCCATTGTACACGTTTCTCACAGAATGAAAACTACTCTACAACATACACAATTTCTGACCTTTCAGCAAGAAGTTTCATAATCATGAAGAACTGATATTAAAAAGACGGAGAGTCTAGCTTTCACACTGTCCTATTGTGTCACTGAACGTCACAAACATTTGTGGCAAAAATAATCTCTAAAGGGCGTCTCCTGTAAGTAATACGTTAAGTAAGTTTTGACAATTATTCGTGAATTGCGTGCCTATGCCAATTTCAGATAAATATTTCCGTCAAGCGGCGTTCTCCTAAATAGGTTTCAATCTCTGACGCAGATATACATACGTACACACTCGTTCACACGCGTACACACATTTACATATACTAATCTCTTCAGCAATACTAGACATGTCAACCAAATGGGACTGTGTCGTGTGTAGAAGGGAAGTGGATTCTATGTTATGCACTGCCCGTTTTTACTGTCAGGTTATGATTGATCTAATAGCACCACTAGAACTACGAAATGAGTGACAGAACACTTTGAAAGTTGGGCGAACACAATGGCTAGATCATCGATTTTCGACTGAAAAAACAGAAAGGAATACCTGAAACTACTGAAACATGACGAAAGAGATCACATAGTAACGATAATAGTATCTGATTTACCGAAGTCAGTACACCGCCTTGGTCTTCCAACTACCGACTAAACGAATTATTGAATCTCTTTTGACCTTAATAATATGTGGGATCGAGTTTGTAGAGCGTTTTATTCAAATTCATAAAGAATAGTTTTAAAACTCAGCAGGCGCTATATCTCTATGGATGTCACGTCAAACAACAGCATGAGTTCAAGAGCCTTCTACCCTTCATAACTCAGGACAAACCTTCAAAGGACAATTAAGAGCTGAGACAATATGACACTGAAAAAATTGCTCACAGATAATCAGTGAAATCAGAGCAATATATGACACTGAAGAAATTGCTTACAGCTAATCAGTGAAATCAGAGCAATATATGACACTGAAGAAATTGCTCACAGTTAATCATTGAAATCAGAGCAACAAAAAAAAATGATAAAGCAAAAAAAAAATGATAAAAGAAAAACAACAAAATAACAAACTAAAATGTTGTTATGCAGATGTAAGAAGAATAGTAAATCAAATAGAAGAGTTAGAACTATAAGTAGAAGAAGAAAAACCAGATATAATACGGTTAACAGAATCATGAACATATGAGGAAATTGCAAATAGTGAACTTGAAATAGAGGGATATACAATGTTAAGGAAAGATAGGGTAGTTGGAGACAAGGCTAAGGGAAGTATGTTAATTATATTGTGCGAATTCAATTAGTATAACTATCAATGATCTATAATCTGAAAACAAAAATGAATGTGTTTGGGGATAAATAGAAAGTAGAGGTGAAAAAGACAGTGATTGGAGTATGCTATAGATATCCATCAAGTTAAACAGAACAAGATGAGGAGCTGATTAGTAGCATAGCAAAGGCAAGAGAATGGAAATTATTATTAATTGGGGATTTCAACTTTCCATAAATACAATGGGATATTGCAGACGCACTTGTAGAGTCAAAACCACTTGTTAAGCGCATGGCTGACAATTTTTTGATTCAACACGTAGAAAAAGTTACCAGTGGCAAAAACACACTCTACCTAGTATTTACTACAGGGTAAAATGCGATTGAAAACGTTACAGCTGGGGAACTGTTTGGCTCAAGTGACCATCAGATCATCCGTTTGGATCTGTTAGCAAGGAAAGAAGTAAACATAAACACCCAAGCATTCGACTACTCTGACACATGTTAAGAAGATGAATAGGCAGCGACCCACATGAAATTAGAGAACCGGTAGCAAAAACATTGGCCATATTATGTTTTCTATCACTTGCAAAAGAATTGTTCCCCGGGGTGAGAAAGATGCAGGAGTGATCCCCTTTTTCAAATAGGGCAACAAATCCGATCCAGCAATTGATAGACCAGTTAGTGTAACGAGCTTGTTGTTGTGGTTTTTGTTGTTGTTGTTGATTTTGTTGATGTTAAATGCCCACAATGAGTAGGTTTACTCTTTTATGCGTCCGTAAATGACGTTAAGTGGCGGGTTTTCGTAGATTTCCTCACATCCCGAGCGTGATGATGAAGGTGGACCGGAGTCCTTCAGGCGGGTGTGCTATGCGTCGATTCATCTGCGTGTAGCTCACTACTATGGAGATCACGTCAATATCTCACCTTGTCAGCGAGCTGTCGTGAAAACAGACTGTTTCCAGGAATGGCTGCGTGGAAGCCAATGTGAGGGTCTTGTCCAGTATGTCTTGCCTGAACCTAACATGTCTGGTCAGTATGTTTTGCCTGACCAGACGTTAGTCTTCCTTCCCATTTAACGAGCTTAGTCTTTAAATTGTTAAAGTCCATCTTAGTCTTTAAATTGTTAAAGTCCATCTTAGTCTGTAATTTGTTAAGTCCATCTTAGTCTGTAATTTGTTAAAGTCCATCTTAGTCTGTTATTTTTTAAAGTCCATCTTAGTCTGTATTCTGTTAAAGTCCATAATCAAAATCAACATTGTAATGCATTTAGACAAGTTTAATCTAATCATAATTAGTCAGGATCAAGATGCTGAGCAGCACATGAGCTGCAGTGGTCAGCGACCCATAGCTGACTGCTAGCGTCAGGGCCAGCGAACCAGAGCTGCCAAGACCCTTCTACACCTCTACGCGGCGGTCATCCTGGATAACAGGCTGCAGCAGGGCAGACTGGCTAAAGAGAAGGGATCGAAGAGGGACTGCTAACCCGGTACTCAAAAATGCTTGCTGAAGTCGGATGTGTTGGACCGAAAGGTGCAAATATCGAAATCAACCTGTAAACTACGACACAACGCATTCCGTTCTCTTGACTACATTCTGCTAATTAAGCCCTTTCAGGGCTTGGTAGCGGGAGATTGAGAACGAACGAAGCCAAGCCAAGCCATAATTAGTCAACATGAGTTTAGTAGAGGGAGATCGTGCTTATAAAATATATTAGAATTCATGCAGCAGGTTACTAAAAGGATAAATAAATGGGAGCCAGTGGATGTTATTTATCTAGATTTTTGCAAAGGCTTTGATAGAGTACCTCATAAATGATTATTCAGAAAGTTAAAATCACATGAAATAGGTGAGGAAGTTGCCAAATAGATTGAAAATTGGTTAAAGGGAAGAAGGCAGAAAGTGGGCATAAATAAGGAGTACTCTGAGTGGTGGGAAGTAAAAAGTGGAGTGCCACAGGGCTCAGTTTTTAGGACCAATTTTGTACTTTATATATATAAACGATTTGGACATTGATATCTGAGCCATAATTGCAAAATTCGCGGATGACACAAAACTTTGAATTAGTGTCTCATCTAAAGCGGAAGTGGATATATTGATGTCGGATTTAGATAAATTTCGAGAATGGTCTGCGAGCTGGCAAATGGAGTTTAATGTAGATAAATGTACAGTCATCCACATGGGCAGATCCAATATTGAACATACTTACAGAATAGACGAGAAGAAAATTGGCATTATAGAAAAAGAAAGGTACCTAGGGGTTATTATAGATCATACATGTACATTTAGTGAGCAAGTCCAGGTAGCAGTGAAAAAGGCAAATGCAATGTTAGGTGTGATAAAAAGAAATATTAAACATAGGAGCAAGGATGTTATTGGCAAACTTTATAACGAATTAATTAGACCTAGATTGTATTACTGTGTACAGGTGTGGAGTCCTTATCATAGTGGAGATATAAACATGCTGGATATCATACAAAGAAGAGCATTACAGCTGATAGTGGGATTCAAGAACTACAGTTATGAGAAAAGACTAAGAAAAACAGGCATACAATGTAAAACAGAATAATTCGACGTGACTTAAAACAGGTTTATAAGATAATCAAAGGGAAGGAAAAATTAGACTATAATTTTCTAAATGTAACCACTTACAAGAACATGAGTGCATATCTACAGATTAACTAAGGCCAGGTCCAGATTATATATTAGAAATATGTTTTACTCCAAGAGTAGTAAATGCTTGGAATACATTGCCACAGGAAGTAGTGGAGGCAAGGACAATTAATGCAATTAAGAATAGATTATATACGCATAGCTTTTAGAGCAATAACATGTAAAAATAACTGGTTATATACAGACTCTGCAGCGACTTTTCAAGCAGTATAAAGACGTAAAGTTGTTAAGCTAATATTCACCGTGGAACAACTACAATTGCCATGTCTTTAAATGTTGATGTGGGAATGTATCCTTACCTTATGCTAGCACTGAATATACCCTTTGTAGTGACCTATTTGTATAGTTAAAACAACATATAAAAATACTTTGAATACATAAATATATACACATATCACATATATTAATATGAACATCGTTTTTTGATACATATCAAATGCTTTTTGCCTACTACAAATGAACGACTGTTACTATATACATAAAAAAGGTGTAGTTGTTTTTCGAACTGTTCGTGCCGAGCTGAATTAACTCCTGTAGTACATTTGCGGCACATGAAGATATGACATCTGATGAGTTGACATGACACGCAAGGGATATTTTATTGTCGACAGCGAACGAAATGATTACCATGATGTCGCAGAAGAAACAAAGATATATATCAGATGAAACACTGAATCTCATTGAAGAAAGGAAACCATTAAAACAAATTGGAAGTCAGGGGATCAGCACAGCAAATATTAAACGGGGCACATAAATTTAGACGAGAAATAAAAAAAGATAACAAAAAGATACATAGTGGACAATTGTAAGGACATGGGAAATCTACAGCAACAAGGCAGTGAGAGAGATGCCTTTAAGGCGATAAGAACACTGACAAGGGAGTTCTGTCCGGATCCGTGTGTTATCGATGACAAGACACATTAACAGAAGCCGAAGACATACTGAATAGATGGAGAAAAAACTGCAAAATTATGTATGAATATAGCACAAAGCGCCCTTACAATCCTACCAAAAGATGAGAAAGAACCTGAACCAACACTGGAGGAAATACGCTCAGCAATCAAAAGCCTGGAAAAGGAAAAGTCGCCAGGATGTGATGATATTTAAGCAGAGCTAATACAAGCAGGAGGAGAGGCATGTGCTCGAGTCTATCACAAGCTGTGTAAGCAGATAGGGCACAGCGCAGAGTAACCAGAAGCATTGCAGAAATCAATTTATATTCCCCTCCCCAAAAAAGATCAGCCACAGCTATCACGATACTCTTGCTGATCCTATTGAGAAGGATAGAGAAAAGGTTCGAATCTGAAATTCACGACGTCCAAGTAGGTTTGAGGTAAGACAGATGGACGAGAGATCACACATTCAGTATGAGGAATATCTACGAAAAATGTAGAGTTTAATGTAAACTTATACACGTCTTTCATTGATTACACCAATGCGTTCGTTACGGTAAAACATCAAAATCTGTGGAGCTTCATGAATGAAATGGGGTTTCCTGTGCACATTATCCATCTCATTGAAACATTATACCAAGATCAACGAGCCGCTGTCCGAGTATCTGAGCAAACATCAGATTAGTTCGCAGTACAAAGGGAGAAAGACAGGGATGTATCCTCTCACCTTATCTATATAATATATATGAGGAATGTTTAATGAGAAATGTTAGAGAAGACGCGAACATTGTCACTTTTGATACATTTACGATTGGCAGTTACGAGATTCCAGAATTACGATACGCAGACGAAACAGTGATACTATCAAGAAGTGCAGAAAGGCTAGAGCAGCTAATTTCAGCCGTAAATGGACACAGTAAAGATCAAAACCTGTTTATAAACAAATAAAACAAAGATAATGACCACCAACAAAACACAATCTCAACGTAAATTTATAGTGGGTGGTGAGGAAATAGATCAGGTCACACATTTTGAATATCTGGGCTCCAGAATTGACAAAAATGGCGACTGCTCGAAAGAAATCAGAAGAAGACTAGCCATGGCAGTGCATAGACTGAACAGCCGGAAGAAATTATGGCAGAGCACCAACAGAAAACGACAAAAGTGAAGGTCTTGGCAGCCTGTGTTTTTTTTCTGTGGCAACATATGGCTGCGAATCATGGACGATTATCAAAACTTCCAGACAGAGAATCGAATCTTTCGAGTCAAAATCTTCCAGAAAGATCCTCAGAATACCCTGGTTAGAGAAAAGGAGAAATGCAAATATTCGGCAAGAGTTGAACATAGAGGCGAACTGGTTTATCAATTCCATTGTGACCAAAAAATGTAAATACTTTGGTCACATCAAGAGACACACCTATGTCGAAAGAACAGTGATGGAAGGTATGGTGCCAGCCAAAGAGGAAGGGGTAGACCAAGAAGACGATGGTACCAAGATATTTAGGAATGCCTGGGAATGACTGGCGGATCCTGACGGTCTGGCAAGGAAAAGAGTTTCTTTCAGACAGAGCGACGTTCTAAAAAACACACGCTACACGATGTGTTTATTTGAAAGCAGGTTACAGTGGCTCTTCTTACATTCCGATGCGTATTTGACAAAGTGGACCAAGGTCCTCCTAGTCGCAGTGCAATGCGAGACTACTCAGTAAGCTCATAAATATCACGAGTCAAGTGTCGAAGGTCACCTTGCTAGACAGACTCATGTGGCACAACCTGTTTGGAGGAGCATTTATTTTTTTTCTTCTTTTCCTTCCCTTCTTCTTCTTCTTCTTCTTCTTCTTTGTGTTCTCCTCCTCCTCCTCCCAATCCCACTTTTGCTCTTTCTATTCTTCTTCTTATTCCTCTTTTTCTTCTTCTTTTTCTTCTTCTTTTTCTTCTTCTTCTTCTTCTTCTTCTTCTTCTTCTCCTGCTCATTATCTGTCTTCTTCTTTTTCTTCTTCACACTTTACTATTTTCTCTCCTCCCACTACCCTCACCCTCCCCCACCCCCCCCCCACCCCAAAATGTATTAAGAGTTAACTCAATGTAGTATTCCCGTATAATATATATCGACACACGGAGTATGACTTTTTGAACCTAAAGCACATAATAGTACGTCACACTCAGCAAACATTTGAGCTGACTTAATGCCCGGGTATGGAGAGTCATGAGTTGGAGAGTCTTCTGTCATGTAAAGGTTATACAGCACCTTTAGTAGCTAACATCTTATTACACGCTCTCAGTGGTGCAGTGGTCTTTTTAACGTCTCTGTCAAACACGGAACCTTACAGGAAATGACACAAGCAAACATTATTAGTCACTTAAGTTCTGTGAAAGAAATGAGCTGTTATCAGAAATCAGTTTTACGAGAGCATTTATTAGCAGCCTTTTTGTTTGAGTTTGTTGCTGCCTGGTATGTGAAGTGTAGATTGGCATTCACACCACTCCTGTGCTCATATCAACAATTCCTGTTTTTTAACGAGCGTTTCTACTATGCCGAATTTATCAGCACAGATCAACAACGCGGTGTTGATAACTATATGATTTATAAGTAGTTGATGAATTGATGTTCTGTTAGCGTGAAGTCTCCAAAACATAGAACAATCTTTCTGAAAATGTTTATATACACTGGAACAAAATATACACCGGTTGCCGACATTGACACAGTGATACTATCAATAAGTGCAGAAGGGCTAGAGCAGCTAATTTCATCCGTACATGGACATAGTAAAGATCAAAACCTGTTTCTAAATATAAATAAAACAAAGATAATGACCACCGACAAAACACAATGACAACAGAAATTTACAGTGGGAGGTGAGGAAATAGATCAGGTCCCGCAATTTTGAATATCTGGGCTCCAGAATTGACAAAAATGGCGACTGCTCGAAAGAAATCAGAAGAAGACTAGCTATGGCAATGCAGGGACTGAACATCCTGAAGAAATTATGGCAGAGCACCAACAAAATGATAAAAGTAAAAGTCTTGAGAGCCTGTGTTTTTCCTGTGGCAGCTTATGGCTGCGAATCATGGACGATTACCAAATCTTCCAGACAGAGAATCGGATCTTTCGAGTCAAAATGTTACAGAAAGATCCTCAGAATACCCTGGACAGAGAAAAAAACAAATGTAGACATTCGGAAAGAGTTTAACATAGAGGCGAACTTTGTTATCAATTCCATTAATATCAGAAAATGCAAACACTTTGGTCACATCAAGAGACACAACGGTCTCGAGAGAACAGTGATGGAAGGTATGGTGCCAAACAAAAGAGGCAGGGGTAGACCAAGAAGACGATGGCACCAAGATATCCAAGAATGCCTGAGTATGACTGACAGAGGGTGGAATTTTTACAAGGAAACGAGTTTCTTTCAGACAGATTGTGATGGGAGCGACGTTCTACAAAGGGCATGCTACATGATGATGACCGACATTACTTCAAGACAGACAATTTGAGAAATATATTTGACTATATTTAGAGTTATTGACCATGGATATGTTACCTTCCTTACCTGTCAAAGTTTGAGGGACAGGAAATCAAGTGGAGGTCAATTTATCATTTGTTCGACACCTGTGTAATCATGGTATCGTTTATACTTGTTTCCATTGCTCTTAGTTAACATCCGTCTGTCTTTGTTTTCATCATTCTTTTGATCTCCCTTTTCGTAGTCTTGAGTTTTAGACGTACACACTGTTCATTTAATTATTTGCTTGAGTTTTAGACGTGCTTGCTGATTGTTGAATTATTTGCTTGAGTTATAGACGTGCCTGCTGATTGTTAAAATTTTTTGCTTGAGTTATAGACGTGCCTGCTGATTGTTAAATTATTTGCTTATAAATTAAAGCATGGTCTTGCCAACCGTTTTATGTGGAATATCGTGACTGTATCATGGCCTTGCCAACCGTTTTATGGGAAATATCGTGACTGTATCAACGCCTGCCCATAAACTTGTATACAGCTAAGAGTAAGCAGGACCAGGCGAAAACTACTGATCAAGACCCCCACTTGACTTCCTCGCTCATGCTCCTGAACAGTCTGGCCAACCCGTTTGGGATAAATACTGTAATCCCCATAGTTATGAACTTACTGGTGAGCGTCTCATTGCACTACAACCAGGGGGACCCATGTCTACCTCCCCAAGTACCTCGAGTTGTAAGAAGAACAACTGTAACATGCTACTAAAGAAGCGTTGCCAAGTTTTAACCCAGGTCAACACGAGTAGCATTGAGAAGCAACAAGAGCCGTAGACTTTACAATGAATCAATCTGTGTTCCCATATTTTCTCTTTATTATGCTTTTCTTTCGGCATGCTATGTCCTTCATTTGTGATCATGTTAATCTATTAGACTGGATCTGTATTGATGTTTGTGTTCTATATAGCTGCTAACACATATTTGGCAAAAAACGTCAGTTCTAATTTTTCCTGCATTGTTGAATGGAATGTCCATAATGCGTAGAATTACTCTTTTGTGGGCCCTGCAAAGGACGTTAAGTGGCAGGTTGCAGCAGCTTTCCTCACATCCCGGGCGTGCTGATGAAGGTGGATTGGGTCCTTCAGACGGTTGCGCTATGGTTGGCTTTATCTTCGTCTCTCTCAATACTATGGGGATCACGTCGATCCCTTATCCCGTTAGCCAGTATATTTTGCCTGACCCTGACTAACATGTCTGATCAGTATCTTGTTCCTGACCAGACGTTAGTCTTCCTTCCTTTTATTCCTGCATAATCCTTAACCAATGATTGGTGCAGAACAGCCAATCATAATGGCGCCTTACACTACATCATGTTTTCCTGTCTCTTTATGAAACAGCGAGAGACCACTAAAAACGGCCCACTAATTAGGAACCCTGGGTCAAACCATGTAGACGTACTCTCGTAGTGTGCTCTCTGTGGTTATTCACTTTACGGGCTACGGAGCTAGCAACCCCATCATGTCAAATCATTGACGTATAATCCACTACTGTTAGCGCTGGGATACAGGCTTCCTACAAGGGGGCCAGCTATAATGGTGGCCTTTTGCTTCACATCTAACGAAAAGGTGAAATTGATGTCTGATTTGATGTAAAGGTAGCCACATAGTAGACACTGCTATCGAGGATGGAGTGTTAGAGGCTTTTTTCTATGAGGCTACAGTTTGTTTATGAGGTGACGTGGACAGTTCTTTTCCTCGATGCCTGTTTGTACCCCATGTTGCAGTGAAGACATTTAAATAACTGATTTGGTAGGTTACTTCTTCCAGCCTCTGTATCACTTCTCAGGTAAACCGTATGACTTACACAATTACATTAAGCTTGCACTAAACGAGCTAATTCCTTATTACATTTATATAAACATGATCAGACTGCTTAACCGAAACACAACCCTCATTAACTGAATATTAACAACATAGCTGGAATATTAAAAATGTGAGGTCGGGGATGAAAACAATTCTTCGTGCATTAAGCCGCAGCCTATGTGAGGTGGGGTGGCCAGTTCCCTTCCTTACTGTTTGTTACCTTCCCCAACTCATACGTCAGGTATCCATTTACATATGGGTCGACTGGAGAAGCGGTCATACCAGGTACAAACCACGGTTTGAATTATTTCTGTCCGGCCGTGAACTCTAACCCTGACACGCTGTAATCCCAGTCTAGCAAGCGAGCTTACTGCCGACTAGGCCACACACTCCACATTGAAAGAATACAGTGGTTCTCGTGCTACTGCCCCCAGCACCATTACGATGACGGTTGTAGACCGCCTAGAGCACCGGGTGCCCAGCCTGCTGACTAGTAATCAACATCAGGCTCTTTAAAATAAGTTCTGCTCGGAAATCTGGGTGATTATTTTTTTTAATTCATATAAATTGTTACCAAAAAAAAGGGTTAAAATTGTTGAGCTGCTATGAATCGCAGATAATTGCGTCCAGGTGTCTTCAATATTGTTAAATAATAATCGCTTATAATTTGGAACAAATTTGGTTAATATGGTGGTCTTGTTCTGCTACTTCTATCTACTTGTGTTGTTAGACGTCGTAGGGAGGTGTAGTTTTCTTTCTTGTGTAAGATGTTACGCGTTGTGGGGAAGTATATTTTCCCTTCGTGTGTCAGATGTGTCGTTACAGATCGTAAAGAGGAGTAGTTTTCTACGTGTTAGATGTGTCGTTACAGATCGTAAAGAGGAGTAGTTTTCTACGTGTGTTAGATGTGTCGTTACAGATCGTAAAGAGGAGTAGTTTTCTACGTGTGTTAGATGTGTCGTTACAGATCGTAAAGAGGAGTAGTTTTCTACGTGTGTTAGATGTGTCGTTACACATCGTAAGGAGTAGTTTTCTACGTGTGTTAGATGTGTCGTTACACATCGTAAAGAGGAGTAGTTTTCTACGTGTGTTAGATGTGTCGTTACACATCGTAAGGAGTAGTTTTCTACGTGTGTTAGATGTGTCGTTACACATCGTAAGGAGTAGTTTTCTTTGCGTGTCAGATGTGTCGTTAGGTGGTGGGGAAGTGTAGTTTTCTGTCATGTACTAGATGTGTCGTTAGGTGGCGTTGCGAAGTGAAGTTTTCTTTGTTGTGACAGGGAAAGGTGTAGTTTTCTTTCGTGTACTAGATGTGTCGTTAGGTGGCGCTGGGAGGTGAAGTTTTCTTTGTTGTGCCAGGGAGAGGTATAGTTTTCTTGTGTGTGCCAGATGTGTCGTTAGGTGGTTGGGAGGTGTAGTTTTTCTTCCTCAACCAGAATTCAGGCCAATGCTGTTGTCGTTCCACATTTCTTCAGTATCTCACTTCAACTGTCTCTCCGTCCTTTTCTTGCTCTTCCTCTTGCGCTGTAACCTACTCTTCTGGTATTGTAGATCATCGCGGGTGGTAGACTTTGTTGCATTCTTGTAAAGTGTTCAACCCATCTTTTTCTGCCGTTCCGTGTAATTCATTCACCATGTTGCACCCAACATCATTCTAATTTGTTCATTTTGTGCTCTGTCCATCTTTGTAGGGTAGTGGTTAAGTGACTTGGCTCCCAACCCGAACGTGCTGGGTTCGCTCTCCATCACATCACTGACCGCTACCCCGGGGAAGCAAACTCTTATAAAATGCAGGAGGAAACAGACCCTTACATACAATGCATGCCGAAGTCGGATGCACTGGACCAACAGGCGAAAAATGAAAACAGCGCAACGCATACCGCATGGGGAATAGAGAAATAAGGCGAGCGAACAAAGCAAAAAAAAAACAACAAATTCGCATACCATGATTTTTCTTTTTTTGTCTCTGTTTGAGAATTCATGTCCGACATTAGCAGTAGAAAGTTGGTAGAAACATAATATTCATCAACTGCCTGTCTTCACTGTGGTGTGTTTGTATGAGAGCTGATAAGAAACTGTATTTGCTTTCTTGATTCTAGATTCCATCTCTTTACATCTTGTGAAAACGCTACCCAAGTATTTGAATGTTATGACTTACTTAGGTTCTGTGTTTTTTCACTTGAATATGTAATGTGGCTTCTCCTTTCTAGTGATTGGTATTGTCTGCCTTTCTTGTGTTAAAATTGTTTTATATTGTATCTAACGAAAGGAATTGTCAAGAACATTCAGCTGTTCTTGGAGATTATGTTCAACTCAATATTGTTGATTCGTTGTTTCGAAAGCCCACAATAAGTAGATTTATGCTTCTATGGGCCCTGAAAAGGACATTAGTTAAGTGGCGGATTGCAGGCCAAGAGAGAAGACGCTGGACAGCCTGAGTGAGAGAGAAGACGCTAGACAGCCTTAGACACAGAGGAGGGCCGAGAGAGACGCTGGACAGCCTGAGAGACAGGAAGGTCGAGAGAGAAAACGCTGGACAGTCTGAGAGAGGATCGCTGAGAGAGAAGACGCTGGACAGTCTGAGAGAGGAACGCTGAGAGAGAAGACGCTGGACAGCCTGAGAGACAGAGGAAGGTCGAGAGAGAAGACGCTGGACAGCCTGAGAGAGGAACGCTGAGAGAGAAGACGCTGGACAGTCTGAGAGAGGAAGGCTGAGAGAGAAGACGCTGGACAGCCTGAGAGACAGAGGAAGGTCGAGAGAGAAGACGCTGGACAGCCTGAGAGACAGAGAAAGGCCGAGAGAGAAGAGAGAAGACGCTGGACAGCCTGAGAGACAGAGGAAGGTCGAGAGAGAAGACACTGGACAGCCTGAGAGACAGAGGAAGGTCGAGAGAGAAGACGCTGGACAGCCTGAGAGACAGAGGAACGCTGAGAGAGAAGACGCTGGATAGCCTGAGAGACAGAGGAAGGCCGAGAGAGAAGACGCTGGACAGCCTGAGAGAGGAACGCTGAGAGAGACGACGCTGGACAGCCTGAGAGACAGAGGAAGGCCGAGAGAGAAGATGGCATGGTCGACACTCAACAACAGGGTTGTAAAACGACACACGTGATATAAGTGGATAGAGGTCCATGATCGACAACGCCAACCGGCAGGGCACCTGATGATGATAATATTTACTAAAACAAGCTAAAGCTGATATTAACTCTAAATAAATCTTAATACGACTTTCTAACGTAAAAAGGCATGCAAAGGTCAAGCATGAACAAAGGGAAATAAAATAAAGCCCTTGAGAAGACGATAAATGACTACGAGGCGTGTTCAAATGAAACCGGACCAAACTGCAACAAGTGTTGTCTTCGGCCCACTTTGTCACCATACACTGCCTGCATTCTGCGATGAATGTCAACTGGTCGATATCCTTCAGCTGTTAGAAACCGAATCATCGCTCGCTGATTAACTCTGGAAGGATTCCGTTTCACACCCACCATGTTTTCAACGGTCTGCAGAGGAAACTATGAGTCGAAGGATAATAACATTTTGCAAAATTGACGGTTGGTATGTGCCGTTTACACCAGAAGAAACGTCATCATGCGTATCGTATGCATGTTCCAATGTTGCAATTTAGTCCGATTTCATTTGAGCACGCCTGATACTTACATTAAAGTCTCAGACTGGTTGACTGGGTCGGACACCGGATACGTGCATTCCCGTTTGAATGTGTCAAGAAACTTAAATCCGAATCAGCGTTAAATATGAAGCCAATGTAAAGCCAATACTGAGGCAAAAACAATGAGATGCAAGCTATTCAAGCCGGTCCGATTGTGCTGTAGGGATACACCATAACAGGTTGGGGATTGATTCATAATACTTGGTAGTATATAGATACGGTGTTGATAAGGATGTCATGTTATGTATACAAAAGATAAGGATTTTATGTTATGTGTACAAACGATAAGGATATTACGTTATGTGTACAACAGATAAGGATATTACGTTATGTGTACAAACGATAAGGATATTACGTTATGTATACAGAAGATAAGGATATTGCGTTATGTGTACAAAATATTCCGTGGCGAAGTGGTTAAGCTGTCGGCCTCGTGATCAGGGGGTGTGGGTTCAACTCCGGACTCCGCCGGTTTCATTCACGGGTGTTGATTAGGAGTCCCCTGCATCTCGTAGTCGCCCCCTAGTCGTCTTGTCCTTGACTTGCCACTGGGGTCGGGCGGCTCGAAACGAGAGAGTGAGGATAAAAAGTATCGCAGTTAATCCTTACTAACAATAACACTAGCAAATAAATTATGCCTTCATCGTCCACGACGGACGGCGGCCTTTGCCTTGTACAAAAGATAAGGATATTATGTTATGTGTACAAAAGATAAGAATATCACGTTATATATACAGTATGTGATGTTCGGTATCAGGGAAGTTATTTCTGCGTTTTGGCTTGATGCTGATAACTAAACCCAGGGCAAGGTATGCTCCGATTGGCTAGGATTTTCATTATTTGTCAAAATGTTTGCCCGAACGGCTGCCAGTATCCTGCTCTTTTCGGTTTTCCAATGCCATGTATTTTTTCTATGTGCACAGCAAGAAGACTGGACCTTCGCGTTATTTGTACATCTCTGCTGTGACTTGACGCTAGTCTCTCTTCTCTTGACACTATGGGAAGTTTGAACATTGCATGATTCAAACCCTACCATTACAAGTTTAGGTTAGTTCATTTCTTAAGAAGCAACCGTCTTATCTTTCAAGTGTAGCGACCCTCTTGTGTAAATCAAAGGACATTTCGGCATCTACTAAATTACGAATATTCGACTGCAATGGCTCTGTAATCTGGGTTACAACGAATCGATGGATGTCAACGTCGTGAAGAAGGTTTCTTCATTTTCGCTCGTTCTCAAACTCCCGCTACCAAGCCCTAAACATTCTCAATCTCCCACTACCAAGCCCTAAACATTCTCAATCTCCCACTACCAAGCCCTGAACACTTTCAATCTTACACTACCAAGCCCTAAACATTCTCAATCTCCCACTACCAAGCCCTGTACGTTCTCAAACTCCTGCTACCAAGCCCTGAATGTTCTCAATCTCCCGCTGCCAAGCCCTGAACGTTCTTAATCTCCCGCTGCCAAGCCCTGAACGTTTTCACACTCCCGCTACAAAGCCCTGAACGTTCCCAATTTCCTACTACCAAGCTCTGAATGTTCTCAATCTCCCACTACCAAGTTCTGAAAAGGGCTTTGCAAGTAGCAGGATGTAGTCTGGAGAACGAAATGCGTTGTGTCGTAGCTCACATATTGACTGCGATATTTGTACATATTGGTGCGACACATCCGACTTCAGCAGGCATTCTTGACTATCGGGTTAATCTTCACCTTAACCAGTCTGCTTTGTTGCTGCCTATTATCCAGGTTCCCGGCGTCGAGGTGTAGAAGGGTATTGGCAAGGCTAGTTCACTCGACCTGAGGCTAGCAGTCAGCTATGGGTCGCTAACCCATACAGCTTATCTACTGCTCAGCATCTTGATCCCGGGTAGAAGGTTTACAATTGTGTGATTAAGTTTGAACCTATTCAGGAGAACCGGAGATATTCGATTTGTACTTTAAGTGCTAGGAAAGTTCTGGCGTTTAGTCGTGTACACATTATAAAAACCGGCTGAAAGTGTTACCCGACAGTTCCGCCTCTGGTACCCGCAGAGCAGACATCATAGGGACAGACCCAAGGCACGCATGGAGAAGAGAGATTGCGGCAAACTTGAAAGGAGGAAGTTCGAGACCAGAGCTTAAACAGTTACCACATGATAAACAAGCGTAACCATTATTTGTTGAAGATATTCGCCCTGGCGAGGTCAAACGTTTTAATTGATCTATTGACTGATTGATTGAGTGTAATACAACTATGTGATAATTTCATGTTTTCATACGTGTTATCATTTGTTGTGTCCCTAATAAACGCTTGTTCAGTTTGAAACGGTGGTATACATCTCTAATTGCTGTCATGTAATGCTTATTCTCAACGGACTTGAATTTTTGCGCTGATTGTTATGAAAAGATGGACATTCCATTATTGATCTTCTTCTTTGTCCATCTCAAGCAAACTACATTGTTCATAACTACCATATCGTTAACTACACATCACCTTTCTTATCATTCACCATCATCCGTTTCGATCTTTGTTCAGTTTCATCATTTACTCCCATGCTGTCATATTAGGAATATATGTAGTTTAAAGTTCATCTGACAATCAGATTACCTCCCTCCTAGAGCCGGACAAGCTACAGTGAATGTTATGTCAGAAGCCTGCGACTCATAGCTGGCTGCTTGTCTCAAGGTCAGCGAATCAGAGCTGACTACATCTATATTCTGCCGCCTCTAAGTGACGGTCCTGCAAACACACTGCACTGGTGTAGTCTGGTTAAAAAAATATTGATTGTAGGAAGAAGGCAAAACAGTTTTGCTGTGCTGAGAATAGATGCCACGAGACCACCCTCTCGCTCGATATATAAAAGCCTCTGTATCAACAGCTTATACCCCCTCCCCTTCTTCCCCGCCCACCCGCTGTGGTTAAGGGGGAGAAAGTCACGTACTGAACAGACCTGTCACAAGAGGACTAGCATTTGTCTCACTCTGACAACCGGAACCAATTGGAAATGCACACTGGCCCAGGACGTGACGATTCAGTTGTCTGGAACTTTAGGTCACAGGTCTGGGGATTAGGATCACTCGGACTAACCTATAGACACTTTGTGGCAGAGAATGAGCTCGGGGAAGCATACATTGACGCCCGTACCGTGGAGCGTTGCTAATCCATCATCTCATTCACTTAGTGTCAGGACAGTACATATCCGACTTCTACCTGAAATACCAAGAAAATTCACAGACACGCCAGCGAGACAATGCTAAACAATTTGGTTAGTTTAACAGTTCTATAAAAGATGTTGAACAACGCCTTGGATTTTAAGGTCCGCGAATAGCATAGGGTCACCAGGCTGATATTGGTGAAAAGTGGACTACTGGATAAACGTACTAGCACGCGACTACCAAGAAGAAGAGAACATCAACAGAAACAAGATGACCAGCATTCACTGAAATATTCTGCAGCTAAATACCTGTGTCCAGGGATACAAGAGGATTGAGCTCGTCAAAGTATTAGACATCCACAAGGTACACGTTGCCTACCTACAAGCAACTTAACACAAGACCATTGACTAGACATTGACAGAATGACATTGTTATGTCTGTGAGTGCACTAACTACTAGAAATTGACAGAATTGACATTGTTATGTCTGTGAGTGCACTAACTACTAGAAATTGACATAATGACAGTGTTATGTATGTTAGTGTAATAACTACTAGACATTGACAGAATTGACATTGTTATGTCTTGAGTGCACTAACTACTGGAGAAAACAACCTGCTTCCAGAACGCCATTCAACTAATTGTCAGACAAGTAACAGCACCTATCACAAATAAACAGGAAGTTACCATCTGACACTCTGGATATTCGTACATCATATACAACATATATAAGACCAGCTATCTCTTACTCTGAGGAAAAGTACGACACGTCTGATTTGGTTTAAACACAATATCAAGAAACACTCCTTCTAGGTAGCATTCAACGAGCACTCGCGGCATTTAGACCATTGAGGAAACTGAACATACTGGCTACACCAAAAATGATGCCTATTACCAGTTGAACAGAAGAGAGCAGGTCGTTGTCTTCAGACTTCGCACTGGCCACAATAGACTGAGGTACCACCTATTCAACAAATTGAAGATAGGTGGTACCGACGAATGCCCGTGTGGTACCGAGAAAATGACCGCTGAGCATCTGCTGCAGAACTGCCCGATATACGAGGGTCAGAGAGAGCAGATGTGGCCATCACCAGTGGAACCACAAGACAAGCTCTATGGCAGTGTCGACAGCCTCAGGATGACCGCCGCTTTTTCGAAAAAATAATGGTTACTGTCTGACTGTGTACGATGAAGAAGAAGAAGAAGACCATACAGGCTACAGTAACCACAGCAGTACCGGACAGTTCATCAAATAGATCTGTGATACAAACAGCACTCACGCATTGCAGGATGCAGAGTACACACCAACATTGTTACACAGGGTCTGTCCCATTCAACCTGACTTGACCGTCTGCTGATCTCATTTTCCCGAGATGTGCTACTTGCAAGTTCTTGACGACACTAGAAGTAATCGCAAACCCCTTCATTCTGACCTAAACAACATCCCCGCAAGCATATATCACATAGAAAAGGCTCTGGAACTTCCTAAAAGTAAAATGGAGGTTATTTTAAAAAATCATCAAACGATGGCTCTAACAAGAAGTCTTTACCAGAGAACTAAATCCATCGCTCCCCTGATGATCATCTAGCAATTTGTTTCAGATTATCAATTTAGCGTTTTCGTGAAGCGTGCTATTTGACACACTCTTTTTTTTAGTATAGTGATGCCATGGTTTCGCACACCAGTTGGTGTAAGACAGGTGTGTGCACTCTCTCCAACTCTTTTCAATATGTTTCTTGAGGGAATTATGAGTGAGGCACTTGGAGGTCATGTAGGAACTGTGAAGATAGGGGACCGAACGATTACCAACCTTCGATTTGCAGATGATATCGACGAGTTGGCGGGTTCCGAAGCAGAACTCCAGGAATGGGTCAGAAGGCTTGGTGAAACAGCTCTTGACTATGGTATGGAGATAAATGCTGGAAAGGCAAAATTAATAACCAAACAACGCCGAGAGCTTCAACAAAAGCAAAAAAGCTAATGGCCAGGAACTTGAAGTGGTTGACAGTTTTAAATATTTGGGTTCGATTGTCAGTGATGAAGGATCAAAATATGAGGTGTTGGCCAGAAGAACACAGACGCTTGCACGGCTTAACAAAATCTGGCAAGATAAACGGTTAGCCCTAAACACGAAAATCAGATTAATGCGTACATTAGTCCTGTCAATATTCCACTATGCTTCTGAGACATGGACAGTTACAGCTGGCCTTCAGCGAAGGACACAGGCTTTGGAAATGAGATGTTTCCGAAGACTTTTAAACGTCGCGTACAAAGATCGAGTTACAAATGAGGAAATACGAAAAAAGAATTACAACTGCAATAGGGCCTTTTGAAGATCTTGTGGCAACTGTCACAAGAAGGAAACTCGCTTGGCACGGTCACATATCAGAATCAAATGGTCTTGCAAATACGATCCTCCACGGACAGGTGCACGGTAGACGACGAAGATGCGTCCCAAAAAGAGGTCGGAGGATAAGATTTAAGAATGGACCAATCTCCGACCAGAAGAGACACAGGCAGCGGCCGCTGACAGAGAAGGGTGGCGTGGCATTGTGAGGATGTCTTCATGTGTGCCCCAACGACATCACCGATTACGGGATAATCTGACCTGACCAGGTGCCATTCTTTGTTCCTGCTCAATATTTAATGTATGATAGTTTGTCCATCACAAGTGATGAAGACCACTCTCTTTGTTCAGCCGTGTGGACAGTCGTATCACTTGCTGTGTCCGCTGAAATGGGTGACTTGCGCGGAGATTTGGATTAAAGTGAGGAAGAAACTGCGCCTTTTGTCAACCTCACTCACAGAGCCTAAGCTACCTTTGGCCAGTGGCAAGACATTCATCGAGACGACTGGAGATAGCATAGGATGCAGATTTTGCCTCAGGGTTACCACCGAAGCCTTTCCGTAAACATGTAACCCGCAGGGTAGAAAGGTGGGAAGGCATCTAACGCAGTTTGTCGTGCCTTTTCGATAACCACAAGAGGTCGTATGGACAACACTCAGCGTGTGAGTGAGTCTGGCATTTCTCCCCAGCTGTATTCAGTTCATCATAGTAGCATCTAAAATTCCCACACGCCAAATTCGTGAAGGTGAACCGGCAGAACTAACCCGTGAGATACGACACAGGTATAACTAGTTTAAGCGTAGCGCCATTCAGCCGGCGTCCAGACCAGGATAAACGGATGGAAGAAATCACAAAAAAGAACGAAATAACAAGTCCAGACGGAAAACAACTCCACGTATCCGCGAATACAAGTGTAAGTCGTTGACTAGTGTGAATTCCAGGCAAATCCGTGGTCTTGCGGCATCCATAATGATCCAAAACAGTAGAGAAATGTAGACTCGCAGCCATTTACGGCGCCATCTTTGCCAGATATGTATGAACCAGCTTGATAAAGTGTATGACACTTCTTTCAGTGCAAAATACACCGTCTGTCAGTCTTGCGGCGCTCTGTCTATCTCTCTTTTATTTCTGGATTTCAATTTCTTTTACTCTCTCTTATTTCTGTCTGTCTGTGTCTGTATGGGGGTTTCTGTGACGAAGTTGTCAAGCCCGTTACCTAGTGTTCAGACGGTTGGGGTTCGAATTGGATGTTAATTTATTGGAAATCCTTGAGTTCATCTCTGGAGCTACGGAGTTCGTGCTCTCGTCAGGTGGGGACCTTTCTTCTGAGAGAGACTGAGCCATATGGGGAAACCTGAGGCGAATCTGTCGTCAGACGGGGACCTTTCTGCTGAGAGGGACTGAGCCATATGGGGAAACCTGAAGCGAAGCTGTTGACAGACGGGGACCTTTCTGCTGAGAGGGACTGAGCCATATGGGGAAACGTGAGGCGAAGCTGTCGGCAGGCCGGAACCTTTCTGCTGAGAGAGACTGAGCCATATGGGGAAACCCGCGACAATGAAGTCGAGCCCTTGCCTTTACATTTACCTGTCTATCTCTCTTTAACTCGTGTTTTCCTTCAATGTATGTATGTGTGTGTTTGTATGTGTATGTATATGTAAATCAATAGATGTTAAAATGTCTATAAATATTTCATAACTTGTTTGCTCTTGAATATAACGAATTTAATTGCATTTTGTCTATGCTTTTTGTTTTCAGCTGACATGACGTCTAAGGTAGTCTGACAGTGCTAGGAAAGTGTTGGTCAAGACGACACTGCCATGATGTCAGCTCGGAAGTTACAAAATACGCGGCTGGTGCTACTAATTGCTGCTGTGGATTTGTTGTTACTGTTGTTACTGCCAGACTATGCTTCAGCTGAGGGATCACGAAGCGCTGATTGCCCAGTTGAGGTGGAGAAGCAGACTGGAAACCAAAGCTTCAGGTAAGAAAAGGCGAAGTATTTCCATTAAAGTATAGTCTTATTTTATTTTGTGTGTGTTATCTATCACAATTCTCGCCGTACGTCGCTCACAGTACCAATTGTAGGTCACATATATCAGTACGGCAAATCCAGAAATAAGTGGATGGTCCCCTATAGTTCAGTTGGTAGAGCGAGGGACCGGGGTGTAAAATTGATAGATCCTTAGGACACTGGTTGGAATCTGTATCATGAAATATTGTTTTATTGACATCGAAAACGTTATTTAATACAGATAATTAAACATTAACTTGATATCTTAATTTCACAAATTAATTTATATACACTAAAAAATATACACAAGATAATTGTGTTTGATTTTTGTTTGAGCCAGTGAATATTGTAGCACAACGTGAAAATAATCCCGAACCTTTCATAACAAATGTTTTTCATCAAAGAGGCTTTTAAAATGGCTTTCAAGAGCTTTTACAAAATATATGATAGTTTTATATTTGCTGTCACAATTGAAAGGTTATTGCCAGTTGAGGATTTAAATTTATGTTGAAGTTTATTTTTAGTGACTAAAATAACGATGGTTGAGCGAAGCAAACCATTGTTTGTAGCTGATAAATATGAGATAATTAAAATGGATTATTAGGTTTCAGAAATTAGACATTTCTGTCAGCAGTTTTTTATGACATTGTACGTTTCAGAAAAACACATGAAGCGATTAATCTGCAGCATCGTTTGCCATCACTGCTGCAGAAGGATTCAATCGTGATTACAATTAACATCCTTCAAGGATGCCTGTGTCAAATCTTGAAGAGGTTTTCTTGAGACCGTTTCTGTTACACTTTGGTTTAACGATGATGTTACAAACGCTTTCTTACATCTCCAACGAAATCACCAATTATCTACTATGCATAGAAGAGGGCCGTGATTAGTTCCTCTTCGACAAGGGGTTCAGGGACAGGGGGTATACGGGGTACAGGGGTAAGGAGGATAAGGGGTCCATGGATAGGCGGCATACCGGGTACAGAGGTAAGGAATATAAGGGGTCCATGGATAATCGGAATACGGGGTACAGGGTTAAGGAGTATAAGGGGTCCATGGATAGGCAGCATACCCGGTACAGAGGTAAGGAATATAAGGGGTCCATGGATAGGCGGCATACCCGGTACAGAGGTAAGGAATATAAGGGGTCCATGGATAGGCGGCATACGGGAACACGAATTATAAAGGGTACATTGATAGGGAGTATAAGGGGGTGGGGTCCTTTTATAGGGAGTATAGGAGTGAGTCCTTGTACAGGGAGTACAAATGGGGGGAGGGGGGTCCATGTGGGTATAAGGAGTACAAAGGCAGGAGGTAAAAAAGAAATAGGAGCAGGGAGTATAGGTGGTATATTATAGTGAATGATATCAAGTTAACATATAAACTAAGAGAACAAATATTAGAGTGAATGATGTCAAGTGAACATTTATACTAGAGGAACAAATATTAGAGTGAATGATGTTAAGTTAACATTTATACTATCAAAAAATATATTATAGTTAATGATGTCAAGTGAACATTTATACTAGAGGAACAAATAATAGATTGGATGATGTCAAGTGAACATTTATACTAGAGGAACAAATAATAGAGTGAATGATGTCAAGTGAACATTTATCAATCCTCCTCTTAGTTTGCTTATTTTTTCTCTTGAGAGCAAATGAATTTGCGCCGCAGTTGTTTGTCCATCTTTCAGTAAAATCGTTGTAATAAGGCAGCAGTTGTTTGTCCATCTTGCAGTAATACCGTTGTACAAGGCAGCAGTTGTTTGTCCATCTTTCAGTAATACCGTTGTACAAGGCAACAGTTGTTTGTCCATCTTGCAGTAATACCGTTGTACAAGGCATCAGTTGTTTGTCCATCTTGCAGTAATACCGTTGTACAAGGCAGCAGTTGTTTGTCCATCTTTCAGTAATACCGTTGTACAAGGCAACAGTTGTTTGTCCATCTTGCAGTAATACCGTTGTACAAGGCATCAGTTGTTTGTCCATCTTTCAGTAATACCGTTGTACAAGGCAGCAGTTGTTGTCCATCTTTCAGTAATACCGTTGTACAAGGCAGCAGTTGTTTGTCCATCTTTCAGTAATACCGTTGTACAAGGCAGCAGTTGTTTGTCCATCTTTCAGTAATACCGTTGTACAAGGCAGCAGTTGTTGTCCATCTTTCAGTAATACCGTTGTAAAAGTAGGTACATGTTTCTGCTGAGCACAATCTCGACACAGTGAACATGCTTCTTCTCGCGATGATTGAGATAAGTGACCCGAGGGACGGGGGGGGGGGGGGGGGGGGTGTTGATGGAAAAAGGTGTTAGTAGGCAGTCGGGGTGTAGACATGTTGGGGGAAGTGATGGATGGAGGTTATTAGAAGGTTAAGTCGCGGAAGAGATGAGCGCAGGGGTGAGGAAGTTGCAATGGAAGTAGTGAACGATGAGGAAAGGTGGGCGGGGGATAACTTAGTTGAAAAGGGGTGGGGAGGGGCAGATTGGCATAACCTGAAATATCGTGCTCAATGTAGCTCTTAAGCAAGCTGGGATGAAATGCAGTGGTGATGTTATTTTAGGGGGGGGGGGGGGTATAGAAGAATGCGTTTTTAAAAGTGTAATAATTACATAATTATCGCAACCCACGTCAAGTGCTACTGGAAGGTCAGTATACACAACTCCTAGAAACTTTTGTTGTCATTAGAATTTGGCTGACCTCCAAGTATGAACACAGGACCTTAACGTGTAGTGTGTAATTGCAGAATAGGGCACGTGTGTTGCTGTTTCTCTTCTTAAGCCAACGTCAACAAACTGTCAAACGGTTCCTGTACCGGGAATTATAAACTTCTGCCGGCCTCACTTAAAAGTAGATGTGCAATATTTGCAACATTTGATACTGTCAGTTATGTTTAGCGTGACGAAGTCACTTATAACAAAAACAAATATTTGCTAGTTAGAAATGGGCACAAATTCAAAAGAAAATATGATCTAATCTTAACGTGATAATTGTACACAGATGCAGACATGCTCTTTCTTGAAATATTCATTTCTTCTAAAGAGATATGCCACTACAGTTTTTACGAAAGTTGTTTTGACTTTAGAAACTTATCTGGTGACTACCTTAGGCAAGTATTTCAATCGATTGGAATATTGTGTAATTGATCTACCAGGATGATTGCTTGGATATGATGTTCCATAATTGCATGCAGTAAATATGCTGCTAACTTTCTGTCGAGTGCATCCAGTTATGACTTAGGGGGTTATATCATCATTCAAATGCCAAAACCCTGTGCTAGTTTAATACCATGTTGCTGTAGAATGTTTAACATCATAGGTTATCTTAAACATATTGACGTGTGACGCAATCATTGTCACAAAATTTGCCAAACGATGGCAACAACACGAACACCATAACGTCATAATTGCAGTTAAAAGATCCCTTCCTTATAATTGACATGCGCCAAAGAGGAGCAGGCTGCTGTTATCCGATATTTAAGCAGCGTTTTGTTATCCGTATTTTTCAGCAGCGATAGTAGTGAAACCTTTAGAAATTCAGCAGCGATAGTAGTGAAACCTATAGAAATTCAGCAGCGATTGTAGTGAAACCTATAGGAATTCAGCAGCGATTGTAGTGAATCTTATAGAAATTCAGCAGCGATTGTAGTGAAACCTATAGGAATTCAGCAGCGATTGTAGTGAATCTTATAGAAATTCATCAGCTATTGAAGGTCCAGTACAGCGATTTTTATTTGTGAGGTGGTAAATGGCTGAAAGCGACAATTCGGTCACTAACTACTCGGTGTGTCTGACAGGGTCGTGATAAATCTGTCACAGAACTTAAGCTGTTTTGAAACTTCCTACTCCACTCATACACTTGCTGGAGTTAAAGACATGCATCACGTAACTGTACCTTCATACACCGATGAATTGCTACTTGTCACCTCTTCGCTGTTAAAATTTAAAAAAATATAACCGAACGTTGCTCCTCCTTGATGCATGCCAATAATGGGGCAGTGATCTTCGAGCTGCAAATATGACGTCATGCTGTTCGTCTGCACCGTGATGACACGTTCAGGACATTCTTGACATCCTTAGCAACCATATTATAAAAATGCAATACAAAAGCATGGTTTTTCTATCCCTATTTTATGGTTCTTATTTAAAGCATATACTCCATACAGCATATACTCCATCATGCATACACTCTATGCACCCATACACTCAATACAGCATACACTCCATACAGCATACACTCCATACAGCATACACTCCATACAGCATACACTCCATACAGCATACACTCCATACAACATACACTCCATACACTCATACACTCCCTACAGCATACACTCCATACAGCATACACTTCATACAGCATACACTCCATACAGCATACACTCCATACAGCATACACTCCATACAGCATACACTTCATACAGCATACACTCCATACAGCATACACTCCATACAGCATACACTTCATACAGCATACACCATACACTCCATACACCATACACTCCATACAGCATACACTCCATACAGCATACACTCTATACAGCATACACTTCATACAGCATACACTCCATACAGCTTACACTCCAATTCTCTCAAGACAACAGACAAGCCAATGAAGAGAAAGGAAATCCATACTTCAACCACGGACCTCCATCTAACGAATATGCTTCGCCGTAAGAAAGCTCGCAAGTTTGGGATTCGACTTACCGGACAATTCAAATGAAGTTCTCCGAAATGACAGGTTCTCTCGTCTCATGTCGGATTTAACAGGGAATACTGACAGAGAATAGTAATGCTGCAACCTGTCAGGTATGTCGTGATAGATGACTGAGAAGGCTTGCCCAAAGAGCTGGCTACCACAACGTGCTCAGAAAATTCAATATGTATGGACAGATCTACTTTTGTTATGGGTTTACAGAAGAAGTATGTTCCAAAGAGAGCTGAAACGATTTTGATTGATTGTTTGGTGTGTATTTGTTCAGAATGTTTCAAAGAGACATGTCTTTACGAATGTTGTAGCTACCTTGCTTGAGTACTTACCCCAGACCGTCTTGATCTTTTCTTACTATTCTTATAGAGGCTAATTTAAACTATTTTTACATGTACTAACTTAAAACTATTCATACAGAGGCTAACTTAAACTATTCTTACAGAGACTAATTTAAACTATTCTTACATATACTAACTTAAAACTATTCTTACAGAGGCTAACTTAAACTATTCTTACAGAGACTAATTTAAACTATTCTTACATATACTAACTTAAAACTATTCTTACAGAGGCTAACTTAAACTATTCTTACAGAGACTAATTTAAACTATTCATACAGAGACTAACTTAAAACTATTCTTACATAGACTAACTTAAAACTATTCTTACAGAGACTAACTTAAAACTATTCATACAGAGACTAACTTAAAACTATTCATTCATAGACTAACTTAAAACTATTCTTACAGAGACTAACTTAAACTATTCTTACATAGACTAACTTAAACTATTCTTGCAGAGACTAACTTAAACTATTCTTACAGAGACTAACTCGAAACTATTCTTACAGAGACTAACAAACTATTCTTACAGAGACTAACTTAAAACTATTCATACAGAGACTAACTTAAAATTATTCTTACATAGACTAGCTTAAACTATTCTTACAGAGACTAATTCAAACTATTCTTACAGGAACTAACAAACTATTCTTACAGAGACTAACTTAAACTATTCTTACAGAGACTAACTCGAAACTATTCTTACAGAGACTAACAAACTATTCTTACAGAGACTAACTTAAAACTATTCATACAGAGACTAACTTAAAATTATTCTTACAGAGACTAGCTTAAACTATTCTAACAGAGACTAACTTCAACTGTTCTTTTCCAGTAAAGTGTACCCAGTGTTAAACAACCACCAGGCAGCAGCACTCTTGCTCATCGGCTTCGGAGGTCTATCTGTGCTGCTAGCTCTGCTGTACGTCGCCATCCGGAAGCATGTGTTCCATGATGCAGACAACCTGGACACAACATTCGATGCCGGAGGGAAAGTGTCCACCAGTCTGACAGCTGTCACTGTCGCTTCACAGCTTCTGTGGCCCGGGGATCTGCTCCAGTGTGCCACTGTGGCAATCAAAGTCAGTCCAGGTGTTTTTCTTCATGATTTCATTTCATTGTTATACTTTCGGGGTACGTTTGAGTGGTAAAGTGATAGAACAATTGCGTCTTATGACTTAGGTACAATGTTTAATCCCCGATACCGAAATGCTCAAATATCATCATAATCATGTTTATCATTCATCATCATCATCGTTAAAACCTCTCATCTCCCTGTGGAATACAGATCTTCCACAAATACGTCCCAAATCATCCTGTCCTGTGCCATCCGTACTAACTCTGTCCCCTTTTCCATATTTTCTTCATGTTTTCCCCCAACCCTCTTGCCTTGACAATTCCAGAACAGAAACCGTCTTGTAATACTATCAACTGGTTTCCCTTGTCAAATGAAAGAATTCGGCGCGATGCCATAAAACAGTCCTGAATTTCCTCACACACACACTGTGTAAGACGCTTTTTTGCACGGATTGGTGATACGAGTCACATTAGTTATCATCATGGACTGTAGTTACTTCCAGTTTTCAAAGCAAAACTTACTATCGTCTGGCAAGAAGGGAAGAGCTAATAAATGAAGTCATATTCAACACCTAAACTTTTTCCGCATGTCGTGTTCTACTGACATCTGTTCAGTTCTTTCCAGCCGTTCCACGTCCATGATCTTTTCACATTTCAATCTTTCTGTTTTGCGCAGGTATGCATTTATGAAAGTCTGTACATATTAAGTTGCTTTGTTTTTTGCTTTTCATGTTTTAGAAATGTAAAAAGTAGCTGTCCATGTATAGCTTAAAATGTATTTCTATCTTACTGCTAGGAAAGGAAAGGTAATGAGGAAAGAAATTGGACATTTCATAAAGAAGACGCAGTCTCGTAGAACAAAGTATTTAACACTCGATATCCTTACACCAGTGTCTGATATTGCACTATTTTTATCTTGACAATGTAAAGCAAAAGTGCCAAAGTGTACATCCCGGGCCAGGTTGGTAGGACAACGATAATCTTCAAAAGAATGCTATCAAATACTTTAACTGCGATATGTATGAGGACATCAACTGCTATATGAGGACAACAGCTGATATATTAGGACATTAACTGCTACAAGAGGACATTAATTGCTACATGAAGACATTAACTGTTACATGAAGACATTAACTGTTACATGAGGACATTAACTGTTACATGAGGACATTAACTGTTACATGAGGACATTGACTGCTACAATAGGACATTAACTGCTACATGAAGGCACTAACTGCTACAAGAGGACATTAACTGCTACATGACGACATTAACTGTTACATGAAGAGATTAACTGTTACATGAGGACATTGACTGCTACAAGAGGACATTAACTGCTACAAGAGGACATTAACTGTTATATGAGGACATTAACTGCTACAAGAGGACATTAACTGTTGTAATCAAACATTAATAATAATAATGTTCGTGAGGGCGTTAAAGGCCCGTTGCGTCGATCTACCATTACCATGTCCAACTGCTGAGGGTGTGTTCATGGGTAGCGTGTCGACCGAAATCCTTAAAGACTCCCCAGGTGGGGCCGAGTACTCCGCTGCCTTGGGATGAGGACCGCGAGAAGTTGCTATCTGTTCAAGCCACGTCTTTCGGGGGCGGCCTCTCCTGCGCTTCCAGCCAGCTGGTTGGATACTGTTAGCACTTTGAACTACCTTGAGAAGGATCTGGTGAGCTGGAACTTCCTGATCCAGTCGGACGACATGTCCAAACAGAGAAAGGCGGCGACGGTTCAGGACTGCTGATACAGTTGGGAGGTTAGTCATAGTAGAGACCTCGACATTTCGTACGAGATCGTACCAAGGAATTCCAAGAAATCCGCTGATTGCGTATATGAAAGGTCTGGAGACTTGAGATGTCCTTATTCAGCAGAGTCCAGGTTTCGGCTCCATACATTAGCACGGAAATCACACACGATTGGTCAATACGTAGCTTTGAACTCGTAAATAATCTACCATTGTTCCACACGCGGCAGAGGCCGTTCATCGTCGAAGCAGCGAAGCCAATCCGACTTGGCATATCTGGGCTACTGGGTAGGTCAGATGATATTGTGTTTCCGAGATAAGAAAGTTCATTTATGCTCTCCACTGAGTGACAGCGAGCGGCTATGTTCTAGAATCTTGTATCGGAGCCAAGATTCTGAATTTTGGTCTTTGTCCATGAGACTGATAGTCCCATATTTTGAGCTGTTATAGCTAGTTAGTTTTCTTTCCACTTGTGCCGTTTAGCGTCGTGGGGAGCTTGAGTCGTCTATCCTGCGCCAAGTGTGTTGCGTCGGTCAATATAAGCCCTTGTCGTTGCACAATCACTGTAATGTCATCTATCCACCTACCTCGTGGCCGCCCCCTTGCCCTGTAGCCAGATCTACCAGCATTGTAAGCCATCAGTGGAAGATGTTGAGGGTGGATTCTCATGAGATGACCAAACCAACTTATTTTATGCCTGAAAATGTATTCGGCACAAGACGTAGTGCCGACCATACTTCGAATGTCGTCATTCCGCATTCTGTCTCTCCTGGTAACACCGATGACTTTCCACAAACACTTCATTTCACAAGTCGAAATTCTGCCCTCGCACGCCCTTGACAGAGGCCATGTTTGACACTGGTAGCACAAAATCGGCAAAAATATACTGTTTATCAGCTGTTGCTTTGTACTATCCAGATACTGAAGAGACTATTGCCGCGCTGGGCTATCCGGACTTAGCAGGACTATGTCATCCGCGTAGACGAGGTCAGTGATGCACGTTTGGTGAATATTGATTCCGTGGTGCTGAGAGCTGAGGTGGTCCAGGAGCCAGTGGACAGCCGGACAGAGGAGATCGGTATCAAGGACGCAGCCCTGTCTGACCTCCGCAGTGAGACGGATTCTGGCACCGGTATTTGTATGCAACGCTTTAATCACGTCTAGAAGCGGATCAGGAGTTCCGATGCCTTGCATGACTTTCCACGGCGTCGATCTGCCCACCGAGTCAAATGCCGCCTTCAAGTACAGGTACGCAGCGCAAGGGGGCTAAATGCGAGGTGTAACTCTGCTGGAGACGGAGCGCGAGGATGTCATCCGCTATTGATCGACCTGGCGTGAAAACTGACTGATATGGGTAACGTTTTGAGACCACCAGCGGTTTCAATTGGGCCAATAGCAAGTGAGCGAATACCTTACCTGGAACTGAAAACAGCGTTAATGGTCTATAATTGTTGCAGTTCTTGGGTGCTCCTTTGGAAAGGACAACAACTATCCAATCACGCCAGTCGGCTGGAAGACTCCAGACCTGAAGGAAGAGGTGGTGTAGAGCATAACTGATGGGGTCAAATGGTGTAGAGCAGAACTGATGGGGTCAAATGGTGTAGAGCATAATTGATGGGGTCAAATGGTGTAGAGCATAACTGATGGGGTCAAATGGTGTAGAGCAGAACTGATGGGGTCAAATGCTTATTTCAGCAGTTCCGGCGGGATGAGATCAGAGCTTGCGGCACGTCCATCTTTATGCTTGCGTATGGCTGTCTTGACGTCTGCCAGAGATGCAGGAGTTGTTACAGATTCATCATCCAGGCCAAGGCAGGTCGTGGCTGGGGGATGGTTCAAGGCAGGCCGTGGCTGGTGGATGGTTCAAGGCAAGCCTGTAGTGCTCACTCCACCTAGCCACCACTTTTTCATGAGTTGTGCAGAGTGATTCATCTGAGTTGTTAACAAACTCGACACTGTCATAGGCCTTCTTCTTACCTCCAGTGCGGAGAAGATTTATGGTCTGGTAGGCGGGCCTGACGTCGTTAGATCTGAGACCAACATCGACCGAATCAGCAATGTCACTGAAGAAACGTTCCCTGTTGAATCTTGCCGTTGCGCGGAAATGGTTTTGTTGCCGTCGGCCTTCAACAAGGTCATTGCAGATCGCCCGAAAGCTTTCTTTTGTAGTATTACGTCGTATGTGATGTCAGAGAATTATGCTTGGCGTGTTGGTTGTTGTGATCTCTTGATTAACTTAGCCGAATCGAACAACTGCTTTAATTTAACATGAACTGCTATAATATAACATCAACTGTTGTAACATAACATCAATTGGTACATGAGGATATTAACTGTTACAAGAGCACATAATTTGCTACAAAATAACTTTAAATTCTACAAGAGGCCATCCAGTGCTATAATATATCATCAACTGCTATACTTTAACATTCAGTGCTATAATATATCATCAACTGCTGACATATAACATCAACTGCAATAATGAAACATCAACTGCAATAATGAAACATCAACTGCTATAATATAACATCAACTTCTATAATATAGCATCAACTGCTACAAGAGGACATTAACTGCCGTAATATAGCATCAACTGATATAAGAGGACATCAACTGCAATAATGAAACATCAACTGCTATAATATAACATCAACTGCTATAATATAGCATCAACTTCTATAAGAGGACATCAACTGCCTTACGTGAGCACTGCTCGCTTACCGGTGTACAATGTCTAAACTATTTCAATGCAGTGACGTCCATATATTACCTAGCATGCAAGACATTATGATACGGTACGCTGCTCTACAAGACTAACATATTAAATATTACCCCACGATATCAACTATAGGTCTGCCGGGGTCATTGTGTATGCCACAGACAAGAATAGCACCACTGCCTAACAGAGAGCATGTCGTAAGAAACGACTAACTGTGTGACATGGCTTAAAACCGGCGATGGTTACGTGGTTTCTTTAAGAACAACATACATGGCGCCTAACAGTCTGCGGGTCTACATTGCTTTAGTGTTGGGGTCGCACATCTGTTAACCACCCTCTACGACACATGTCACAATGCAGCGAAGTAATACGCTGCTCGAGCCCAGCCCATTAAGCAGGAAATCCTCCTCCCGGCTACATCCAGCTCCCCCTAGAGCTGGGACCTACACAAGAGCCGCCCCTGTAGAAGTACAGGTCGACTAACACTAAGTCTAAGATATCGCCAAGGGCAGGTCACTGTCAGCCTGAGTGATTCAGATTAGCCAACATATCGATCGCAAGCAACCTTGAAATATTCTTAAAAAATGACTTTATAGGGTTGTGTTTGATGTTAGTAACCATGTCATATAAATCGAATTGTTACAGAAACTGCTTCTGCATGAAATCGTGAAGTGTTTTGGCGCAAACTTTCTGTCTCAGCATGCAGTGGTGGATCTATGATTTGCTAGGAGGTACAACGGGACAACGCCATGGAGAACTCAATATGTGCAAACATATGACTGAGTCAAACCGACCTGATTCTCTTTGCACTGAAACGCTTTGAAGAATACATCCCACCATTTTATATTTTGAACCTTCTTCTTAAGCTTTCAAATGAGTATACGTTTTTCCATTGGCTTCTTCCAGCGTTCTTCGCCAGGTTTCTCTGTTTTCCCTGTACATCTTTTTCTCTGCGTGTTCAAGTCTAGGGCACGCTTCGCTACATTTTGAAGGTAAATAAATAATTACGAAGCAACATGTATAGAACATGAAACATTCAATCAATCGACCTTCTGAGTGTAATGTGAAGCAACGGTCCTCAGCAAACAATCATTTACTACTTATGTTCTTGAGCAATCCGCTCCAGCTCTGTCCACGAATTTTCTGTTTCCTTTATATTTAACTTGAACAACTCTCCCTATGTGTTTTGGTCTTCCTCTACTTTCCTTACCTTGACGATTCTAGTACACAGACTACCATGTAATGATATCACCTGATTCCATTGATACATTCTGTCCAACACCAGGGGCTTGGTCTCGCTTCCTCTTCAATTGTTATCAGTCTTATTTTTCTAGCAGTTCAACATTAGGGTCTTACAATTCACTGTAGTCGAGAGATAGGGCACTCGAGTCTCATAACAAATGGAAATGGTGGTTGATCGAATTTCGCACGTTTCAAGCTTTCCGCGGTCCTAAGGGAGTTAAGAACAGAGTGTCTGCCTTTTGAGTTACCTCCATTAGTCTTGACTGAACGTCTTGTCACTGGTCCATGGTAACTCGGGACCAAAGAATTAGGTCGATGACCAGCGCAGTGTCCTTCCTCATTACTATTAAAATACAGCACAAGTTAAATCATCAAGAAAACAACAAGTAAACAAAAATGATAAAAATCTAATGATGTTGCCTTCATCGCTTTCGATAGGCAAGTGACTAACCTTACATCTTGGATCTTTCTACCCTGTGCAAGCACCCATTTATCTTTACGTAAACCGTTTCATTAGCTTTACATTTCACAGTCACACAGAACTGACTTTACATTGAAATTGAATATATTGTGTTGTTGTTTTGGTTTTAATTTCTGTAGGTTCCGGATTGCTAAGTACTGTAATATAAATAGAGACAATGAAATTCTTTATTCCTAAAAATATATTGAGAGTTTTGTTGAGAGCTAATCGTCTTGAGTTGAGATAACCTTTCACGGCGTGGCAATTTTAGAGTGATGTTGTAAGTCCCTGGTACTGAGTTGAGTTAACCCTTCACGTCTTCACACATTTAGAGGGATGTTGTAAGTCACTGGCACTGAGTTGAGATAATCCTACACGACGTGACACATTTAGAGTGA